>VMDR010004931.1:0-55722 GCA_007922815.1 Macrotus californicus
GTGCAGACTCCCCAGACCAAGAGGATGCAGCCCAGAGGTGCTCAAAGCTCGGCTCCACTGGAGGGCTCGAGAGAGCGCAGGCCCACCCCCAGAGGCCCTGGTTCTGAGGGGCTGCGAACTTGCGCTTCCACCGCTGTCCCAGGCAGCCATGAGGCTGCCAGTCCAGGGAGCCCACCGTGAGAACCCCGTTCCTCCTCCCACTGCCAAGTCCAGGCTGTGCCTAGTTCCCCTCGGAAAGCTCAGCTGCCATTTTGCTAGAAAACCTGCCTTCAAAATGCAAGGTACCTGACTTTGGGCTAAAAATGTCTTCCATTGAGACACTCTGAGAGCACTCAATCTGTTATGTTTTTTAAAGATTTTATTTATTAATTTTAGAAGGTGGAGAAGGGAGGGAAAGAGGGAAACATCAATCAGTTGCCTCTCATACGCGCCCCAACCTGCAACCCAGGCACGTGCCTTGACCGGGAATCGAACTGGCGACCTCTAGCTTTGTGGGATGACGCCCAACCCACTGAGCCACAGCGGTCAGGGCTCAATCAGTTACTTTTAAAAGATGAATGACGGAGCTGGAAAACCATGGCATTGTCCCCACTTTGCAGTGAGTATTCTCGGTTTCTGAGGAACGAATAGCACGTCCCCAGTTTCTCCCAGTGTCATTGCTTGACCGCTAGGAGGGGTGGGCTCCGCTGTCCTCTCTGAGCCTCCTCTCTCTGAGCTGAGCGCACCAGGAAGGCTCCAGCAGGCCAGGCCATGGGGCGCCCTGGGGACCAAGGCCGGACTTGGGATTTCATGTTGAGGAAGCCGGGGGGCCACGGGCGAGCTCTGAGGCGACCTGGCCAGTGTGGCTCCTATGTGGTGAGCACACGTGAAAGGAAGCAGGGGGTTCGTGCGGGGCTGCTGCACTGGTCCAAGCCGGAGCTGACAGCGGCTTGACCAGTGTGGTGGGGGAGGAGGGCTCAGGGTGACGAGGTTCTGGATGGAATCTGCAGCTAGTGCCATGGACCGGTGACCTGCAGACGGTTGGAAGTGGTGCGAGGGCGAGTCCTTATGACGGAGTGCCTCTAACGCCAGCTGAGGGGACTGGCCTCCCTTCGCGGTCCATGGTTTTCAAATATTTTATGCATAAAATGATCTGGGGACCGTGCCAGACGTGCAGCTTTCTGCTCCCGTGCCTGGGAACTCTGTCCGTTGGTGGTGAGGCCCCAGCAGCCGTGCTGGCAAGGTGTTGGGGCCTCTGCACCTATGGGTGATCAGGAAGCTTTGCAACAGATACTCCCACTTGGCCAACCCGCCCATGCGCCCTGGAGGAGGCAGCGGGGTAAAGAGGTAGGAGCATGGTGTTTGAGAAGCCCAGAGCTGGCCTAGCTCTGCTGTGGGACATCAAGACCCTTTGGGGTGCACAGAGCAAGCCTTCTCCTCTGCACTCCGCTGCCATGGCTCCCCACCATCTCCATTGCCTCAGGCCACCACCGCAAAACATGGCAGCCTGAGAGGCTTAAACAGCAGGCATTTATTTTCCCACCCTGGAGGCTGGACGCCTGAGGTCAGGGTGCCGGCACAGTTTGGTCCTGGTGTGAACTCTCTTCCTGGCTTGCAATTAGCAGCCTCCTTGCTGCGTCCTCCTGTGGTGGAGTGCGTGGCCAGCTCTCCGGTGCCTCTTCATACGTGAACGCTGGTCCCATTGGATCAGGGCCCCACCCTATGACCTCATTTAACCTCGACTACCTCCTCAGAGGCCCGGTCTCCTGATACAGTCACACTGGGGGTAGGGCTTTGATGTACAGATTCCGCAGGGAGACAATTCAGTCCACAGCTCCTCAGCGTGCCTGCTTCTGCTGAGCCAAGTGCACCCTGCACCTGGGGACACGCGTCTACCATTCACCGAGTCTCTGAGATTACCCGAGCCATTCGGGAGAGGTATAAGAAATCCTGCCCCTTGTCCCTGCTGCCCACCAGCCCCCCTGAAAAAACCCCTCAGGGCTCCGACCAGAGTTGGGAACATCTCTTTGGTAACATGGCTGTAGTGACCTGTTAGCAGGAAAAGCAATGAAAGGAAACAATCACAGTTGATATTTATAGAGCCGCCATGAAAGGCAAGGCCCTGGGCTGAGTGTGGCTATTTAACTCAGTTCCGCAGAAACCTTATGCAGCAGGTGTTAAACCCATGTCACATCAGAGACCCACCGAAGCCTCAGGGCTGCTCAGTGGCAGATCCCAAGGACCACGGTCCTGACTTCGCTTCACCGCTGCTGCCTCGCCGGTGTGGCAGTTCCAGTCGTGGAGAAGGGAGAAACGACACCCGCCCGGCGGCGCGTGAGGGATGGGCCTCATCCATCTTTGCCTTGTCAGCAGCACAGCTCGGCCGGACCGGCAGTCTCTGCACACGGGCCGTCCCCGCCTGCCTCCTCTGCCTGAAGATAAGCTGTTGCGTATTTTCTGAAACTTCATTTGGGCTGACGGATGTCGCTGGAGAAAGCGGGCTTTGAAACATTCCAGTGGTGGCCACACGCACGTCTCTCGCCCGAGACGGCCGCTTGGATGTCGGGATGCGGCCCCTGACAGATGACGGCCTCATTCTGTCAA
Organism: Macrotus californicus; assembly: GCA_007922815.1. Classification (NCBI taxonomy): domain Eukaryota; kingdom Metazoa; phylum Chordata; class Mammalia; order Chiroptera; family Phyllostomidae; genus Macrotus; species Macrotus californicus. Next base: position 2,584 of record VMDR010004931.1, read on the forward strand.
TCAGTCGGGCGAGGGTGGGCCCACGGGCTCCTCCGGATCCAAGTCGGCTCCTCTCCGCTCCCAGGGAGGGGTCCCAGCACCGGGACTTCCGGAAAGCCCTGGCAGCTGCCCTCCAATAATTCCATCACCTGTCTGGGGGCTTGAGGACGGAAACAAAGATAATACCTGCATGTGCACAGTACTTGCCAATTTACAAAGAATATCCACTTCCTCCTCTGGTTCTCAGAGCAACGTTCAGAAAAGGAGGCTATTACCAGTATTCCCCATTTACGGGTGAGGAACACAGACCCGAGAGGCCACGTGGCCTGTCGAGGCGCCCATCAGTGGATGGGGCGGCGTTTAAACGCGTGCCCATCTGCCTCTCAGACCCGAGTCATTCTTCCTGCAGCACGCCCTTTCTTAACATCTGACATTTATGTATTATTTTACAGTTAACAGAGCGCATTTGCGTATGTGATATAATTAAATCATTGTTGACAGCCCGGGGTATTACCCCAGACTGAACAGAGATATTTCTTTTCCTCTCGATTATACCCAAGCTTCTTGCTAGCGCTTCTATTTCCAGGTGCTGGTGAGCTGGGCTAGGACAGCTTTCGAGTTCCTTGTCTCTCCCCAACCCTTAAATCTCGTGCTTGTTACTCACACAGAATAGATGTTTCTGTCTCACAGTACAGCCCTGAATGTGTAAGGATACAAGCCTCTGTTTGGAACCGTCGGGAGGAAATAAAGTTGAATGATCTTGACTAGAATTAGCTCAGTGACTCCTCTCCATGTGGCGGAATGCTCCCCACAAGAGCTATCTGTACAGTCCGCATCAGCTCCAGGTGGTTAATCACTGGAATCTCGGCCTGCTCTCTACCCCTCGGGTGCCGCGCAGCCTGGCTCCCTGTCTGCTGCCCCACGGTCCCCCCAGACGTTATGGCAGTCTCCCCAGGCCAGCAGCTGGCATCTCGAAGGGCTCTGTTCTGGGACATCGAGCCTGGGCATTTCTCAGGGGATGGCGTTCGGGCCTGTGGGCTGGTGACTGGAAGTTAGGTGGGCTGGGCGGGGGCCCAACCCCACTGCCTGCCCGCTGTCTAATCCTCAGCAAGTCCTTCCGCTTCTCCAGGCCTCTGTTTCTCCATCTGTGAAGTGGGGACCGCGCTATCTGCCCCCAGTGGCTTTCACAAGGCACCACCCCGAAAAGCCCCACACGTGCTTCTGAGTGGCAGTGGTGACACCTCCCGTGCCCCCACTTTGCTTGTCCACACTCCCCTCCCTGGAACCACGGTGCTGCCCTCACACTGGTTTCATTTCTTCTTCTATTGCAGGTCGCTGACTGCTTGTCCCCACCCCAGGCTGTCCTCGTGAGGCCAGGGGCCTTTGCCCCCACCCCAGCTCTCATGGAGCGGGCCCTCAACAAGTGTTTGTGGGACACGTGAGCCCCGCTGACTGGGATTGCGGGGGAAACCTCGTGCAGGGAGGTCAGGAGGTCTTTGGCCCTGGGCACTGGGTGGCTTTGAGCCAGTCACCTCCTGTCTCCTGGCCTCACCTTCTATAAAATGAGCGGCAGGCTGGGCCATTCCACAGGATTCCAGAAATATTGAGAGAGACAGCAGCCTCTGAATGTTTTAAAAATGGTAATAACTCAAGTCACACACCACATTTGTTGAGGACGCTCTGCCCGCCAGAACTCATACGGTGCGTTTTCCCTGTGCACGCTTATTTAATCTCACGGTGACCCGGGGAGGCCCAGCCCAGGGTCATGCATCCCTCGCCCAGGTCGCACTGTTGGAGAGCGGTCGTGCTGGGACACCCACCAACGCTCCACATGGCCACTCCACACGGCCGCTCCCCACACGAGGCGAACACTTCCTCGAGGCCCACCCTTCAGGAGCAGAAAGGGAGAGCTCGGGAATAGGAGTCACGCACGTGCCACCATTGTCACTATCACCTCTGTCCTTGGCTACATGGAGAAATTAACAAGGGTCCGGAAGGAACCATAAATCGACGTTGCAGAAACTGTCACTCCTAGCAGCCTGCAGCACCCAGCTAGCAAACACACTCAAAGACGCAGGCAGTGACTCCGTCACTTCATTCATCACAGGGTGAGCTGCTGGCCACCAGAGTGCCCCAGAGGTCCCATTCCAGTCCCATCTAGTGTCACCCTTCATTCCGCCACGGCACAGACACAGGTTCCTGAGTCGCGGTCTGGGAAGACAGGCAAAGGACTGGTCACCACTTTCCGCAACTCCTTCGTGTTGCTACAGACGGTCCTCGTGGGATCAACGGCTCCAGCGGGACCTTCTGCGGCTCAACACCACTCCCAGCAAGTGGCCAACATCTCTGGCTTGGAAAGGACTCGGAAGGTTGCACAATCCAGACCCTTGCAGGGTAAAGACAACACGCGTGTCTGGCACTGCAGCGGGGGCAGTACGGGCACGCTCAGGCAAACCTCCGAGTGGTGGGTGCACTTATGACACCCCTCTCCCGCCACTGCACACTGTTCAATGACATAGCGACACTTTGCTTTTGTCTTGGGTTTCCTGTGTGTTGCTTGGGCCCTGAAGGCTCTGGGGTGCAGGGAGGTAAAGACATTCACCCAGAATCCCCCAGACTGGAGGCCCTGGTGGCATTTGAAGCCAGGCTCTGCGGGTCTGCCCTCCCAGCATCAGGCTTCCTCAGAGAGTCGGGGAAGAAACTGAACGTCATTAGTTAGCAAAACTGTTTCTGGTATGTTTGTCCAGCTCCCTGTAGCTCCCCTGTGAGATCCGGAGCCACGGCCGCCCTCCCTGATGTTGCAGACCACAGCCACCTCACCCACGCTAGGCCATCTCTGGAGCGGGGGGAGGAGGGGCACTCGTCACCTCCCCAGGAGGCCCCTTCTCCCTGTGTGCTCTCTGCTTTCCAGCTGACGAGTGCAAAGCCTCCCACTGGCCCTGCTTTCCCGTATCACAAATCTAACTCTTCTTCCCCACAATGGCCTCCCTCTAGGGGATTAGTAAGGCAGTGGTCAGGGTGATTCAATCCACAAACACGTGCAGACCACCTGTCAGGGGGGTGTATAGACAGACCCCTGTGTGGAGGGGAGGGAGACAAAGAGAGGGGAAAGAGGGCTGTGGAATCCGGAGTGGAGGGTGTTAGAATGAAGAGGCAGAAGCCCAGAATTGCCCGCAGGAGGCAGGAAAGCTTACAGAGCACCTAGGGAAGGAAAGGTAGGTGGTCTGGCCTCCGTGCCTGGTGCCCCCAGCTCACTGGTTTCTTCCCTTCTCCCAAATCATGCCCATCAGCCCTGGGTCTTACAATGTTTAAGAGGCTACCTTGACACGGCATCTCCCTGTCATTCTGTCACTGCTCCCTGATCAGTCAAATTTCCCAAAAAGATCCTGGCACACATGTTGTCTCCACAGCCTTCCCCCTGCTTATTGGGGTGGACATTCACTATCTCGCCACCAAACTGCTTGTGCCAAAAGACTGGGCCCTGTCCCTTCCCCTTCTCTTGGCTTGCTCTCTCTGCAGCGTTTGTCAACATGGAAGCCTCCCTTCTTGAGACACTCTCTTCCTGCTCCTCTAACACCCCACTCTCCTGCTCTTCTTTGTAGCTATCTGGTAACTCCTGGCTCAGGCTCTCCCCTCCACTGCTGGCTTCTTTCTGCCTGGGGTCCTGCCTCAGCCCGCTTCTCCTCTTCCTCTTCCTGTCATTCATTCCCTAGGCGTTAGACAGAGATGCCTCCAATCCTTATCTCCAGGCCAGGCTGATTTTTTTTCCCCACTGAGGTATCTCATTAGCATCGCAAAGAGCCTGTTAGAAATGGATCTCTTGTCTTCCATTCCCAACGCTGCTTTTCCTCAGCTCCCACCTATTTCAGTAAACATGTCCACCCATCTCTCCGCTCAAGCCATGTCCAGGAGCCATCTTTGAAGCCCCTCCCCCAACACCCCAAGGACTGTACACCCCTGCTCTTCATCTCCACCATCACAAGCCCCCAACCCCCCGCCTGGCAGTCATCGCTCCCCAGGCTTCCATGCAGCCTCCTCGCTGCTGTCCCCACTTCCACCATTGCCCCACCCAACACAATCCAGAAGGGCCTTGTAGAAGCACGCATCAAGCCACAGGTTCTCCTGCTTTAAGCTCCCTGACAACATTCAGAATACAATCCACATTCCTTAGCCTGCTGAGCATACTGCAAGACCCAGCCCCACCTGCTTCTGTGGCGCCCCGAATTCCAGTGCACCCCCTTCTCCTGTGTGCTACCCCCCTGCTCTCTTTCATTTCCTGGAAGCCGATGCATACTTTCCCAGCAGAGGGCTCTTGTCACTAGCTGGTCCCCCTGCTGGGACACTCTTCACCTGGTTTGCGCTTAGATCTCAGCTCCAATGTCACTTTTACAGACAGATCTCCGCAACCCACCTCCTACTGTAAATGAAGTCTCCCCTGCTATTCTCCTTAACACTTGGTGACTTCATTTTTGTGTTTCTGTGTTTAATGTCTGTCTCTGCAACCAGACGGTCAGGGGAGTGAGGCCTGGGTGTCCTACTGGTCACTGCACATACCCATCACTACGGGTGGCTGTCATGTGGTAGGTGCTCACTGAACATCAGTTGACTAACTGAATGAAATTGACAGGTGTAGCACATGGCACATGGTAGGTGTTTGATAAATGTCACTTCTCTCCTTCCTTCCCTTCTGGGGTCATTGACTAATTTTGTGAGCATGGCTTTAGTATCTGCTTAGGGTAGAAAAGAACCCAGGCTTGGTGTCATAGACTCCTGAGTTCAAATCCAGGATCTTGCTAGGGAACCTTAGCTCATTTTGGGAGCCTAGCTTTGATGCACCCTGCCTGGATCTTGCTAGGAGGGGGAAGGTGAGGGAGGGTCCAGTGAGAACATAGATGTAAAGGGGCCCCACTTGGTGTCTGGCATAGGAAGATGCCCTGTAAGTGTGACCTTCTTTCTGTATTGTCTTTAAGGCTTCAGAGGGGCTGAGCCTGGTGGATAAACAGTCAGCGGCTGGGAGACAGGGGCTCAGAACCTCCATCCACTGTAGCTGTTCTCTGTTTCCCAGTCAACCCGGGGCAGTGAGACCACTTGACTCATCCACCAAAGGCAGCTGCTTCCTGCTCCCAGTGCTTGCCCCTCCAGGGAACTGGCTGGGCCTCCTGGAGTTTACAGAAGACCAGAGTCAGGAACCTGGAGGTGGGGTGCCCATGCTCCTAGAGGACTGAGCCCTGTCCTCAAGGAGAGACCCCTTTGAGGAGCTTTGAGGGACCGGCCTGCCACTCGGAGAGGTGACGGGAGGCAGATCAGTGTCAAAAATTAGACAGAGAAGTGGGTTTCAGCTTGACTCACATTAAGAATGTCACTGTGGAGCACGAATGAGAGAGAAGAGAAATGCTCTTTTATGCCGGAGTTTATTTTTGTCACTTTGTCAGCGAGAAATTACAGCCCTGAGGGCACTGGAGCTGCACAGAATTACCCAAAACATTAACATGCAAATTGCCTTCTTTAGTAAAGGTAATTTTATTAGTGCAGGAAAATGTTCCTTTCACTGAACTCACATTCAGGAGCAGGGCTGTCTGGGGGCCAGTGGGGGCCACCACAGATGCAGCATTAGGGAGAGTCCTGGACTTGGTTAGATTTTATTACCTCCTCTACTGGGGACCACACATGGAACACTACGGTGTCACAGCTGGTTGCCATGGGTACACTGAGTGTACAGGGCAAATAACTTGTTCAAGAACATATAGCATTAATGGCAGAAGAAGAGGCAGAGCTGAGGCCATGTGACCTGTGTCTCAGTTAACCAGGTGAGCGACAGGGAACAATTAGGGGTCCAGGAAATAGCCACTCTGAGAATAAGAAGCTCAGTAAGATCTCATCCCTCCCTCTATTTGTTCACTCACTCACTCAATACGCATTCATTCAGTAAAGCTTTCATGGTGCTGGTAGGGCCTGGACCCCAGACATCAATCCGGCATGAGCATCAAGATGTGGCCAGATGTGGAGGGGATCAGACTTATGCAAACACTTGTGATCCTGCAAGGCACGGCCTACTGCAGGGGTGCCAGGAACCAACAGAGCAAGAGGAGGGCATGGCTGACTGTCAGGAAAGCAGGGAGGAGGGGCCAGGAAGCTTCACAAATGAGGTCGCCCACGAGGGCACCGTCCAGGCAGTCAGGATGGGGAAAGGCACTGTGGGCAGGGAGATACACCTGACCAGAGGCACCCATGGGAGCATGTTGACCTGGCCCTAGGTGGCCCTATGGCTGCTGCACAGGATGAGTGGGAGGAGATTGGGGGAGCGGGGCAAGGCCTAGGGTTGCAGAGGATGGAGAAGAGGCTGGCCAGGCCAATCTCAAAGGCTGAAGAGCTCAGATTTTATTCTGTAGGTGACAAGCAGACCCTGCAGGGCCTGTTCAGAACAGAATCACGTTCCCTTGAGACTTCAGGAGGGAGGGGGTGTCCTAGGCCCCTGGAGTGGCAAAGTGACAGAAGGTTGTATGAGGCCGCGCTTACATAAGGCCTGCTGCTTCCTTCACAGACTCGATCAGTGGGGAAGTGTGGGCAGAGACACCCACCTGCTACCATGAAGAAAGCACCTCAGTCACTTAAGGTCTCACGGAATAGTTCAGGGGCACTCCTTTTCCCAGCAGGCCACTTTCCTGTGCCCTGAGCTGGAGAGCGGCTGCAGGTGTGACTGTGGTGGGTCCAGGGAACTGCTCCCATGGCCCTGGGAGCCGTCTTTTAGGGAAGCAAAGGGCAAATACGGCTATTTCAAGCACACACAGAGCTACTGTGGAGATCCTGAAGTGGCGTGCTCCATCTCGGGGTTTCCCTTTCAGACTTGAGGCCAGATAATTCTTTGTTGTGGGGTCTGCCCTATGCATGCCAGGCCTCTACTCACTAGATCCCCATGGCAACCTGCTTCCCCAGCTGTGACAACCAAAGATGTCTCCTGATGTGGCCAAACGTTCCTGGGAGTGGGGGTGGGGCAAAATTAACCCCAGCTGAGAATCACTGGTTTATCTAGACCTCAGGGAACACAGGGAGGTCAAGGACTCCTGCCCACTGGAAGTCTCCTAAGTCTTCCAGTGGGATGCCGGGTACCCCGAGCGCATGCCCCTGCCTTCTCTCCTCTCCATGTGGCTAAGGGTGGGCAGAGTGTGGGTTTCATCACAGACTTGTTTATTGACTCTCTCAAAAAGAAATGTGTGACGTGCCCCCTGGAAAGATCTGGGGGAAAGAGAAGGGTGGGAAGGTAGAGAGCCAATGGGCAGCAGGCTGTCCTCCCCCGAAGTCTCCAGGACCCCAGAGTCCCTCATCTGCAAAGTGTGGGCATTGGGACGGATGACCTCTGAGGCCTTTCTGGTTTTACACACTACGATTCTATGGCAGTTAAGATGCTACCAGTGAATACTGGAGTTGGTCCCATGTGGGAGATGGCGAACTACGGGCTGTGCAAGGCTCTGTCTTAGCTAAATTGACCAACTGTTTAAAATCCTCAGCTGAGGGTATGCATATTAATTTTAGAGAGAAAGGAAGGGAGGGAGAGAAAGAAACATTGATGTGAGAGAGAAATATCAATTGGTTGCCTCCCCATATGGGTCCCAACTGGAGATCAAACCTGCAACCTAGGTGTGTGCCCTGACCAGGAATCCAACCGGCAGCCTTTCGGTGCACGGGATGATGCTTCAACCAACCGAGCCACCCAGTCAGGGCGTGGCCATTTTCTTGACTAGAGACAGGGAGCCGACCAGATGGCTCACGAGGGTGTCCCTGCACTCTCAGGTTAAGTGACTAAGCCCATATTTCACCAGAAATTCCATGGAAAGTCTCTGAAAACATCTGAATGGTAAACATTTCTGGAATGCCTGTGATTGATGCAGTTTCTCACAGGCCACTGGAATTTAAAGACAAAGAATTTTAGTTCAGAGGCACTTCTGGAAGTCGCGGTCCAGGGACTGTGGTGCACTGAGAACCTGTGGTTTGACCGCAGGGGCAGAGAGTGCTCTCTCTCCCCCCACCTCGCACTGTGTCCACAGGGCTCTGATGTAACCACGGCAGATTACAGCTGCGGGGGTGGCAGGACAACGACTCTATTTAAGGAGTTTTCAGGGAAACCCGAAGACAGCAGGAGAAGAAAGTAAACCAAGGAAACTAGAGGCTCTGGTGCCTGCAGCTGCAGCACACACTGAGTCGAGTCCAGCTTCGAACCCGGTTAACATAAAGCCTCGCATTAAAAGCCCAATTACCTTAACTTCTAGTTAGTACCAGATATATCACGTCCAGCTTTCAACAAAAAAAATCACAAGGCCTGCTACAAGGCAAGAATAAACATGGCCTGAATAGACAAAGGAAGCATCAGAACTGGGCTCAGGTAGGACACCGATGTTGGAATATTATCTGATGGGGAAGTCAAAATAAAGATAATCAATATGATATGGGCTGTAATGGAGAAAGTAGGCACTATTCAAGAACAGATGGGTAACGTAAGGAAAGAGATGGAAATGCTAAGAAAGAATCAAAAGCTAATGCTAGAGATAAAAGCCCTGTAACAACAATGAAGAATGCCCTCGATAGACTTGTCAGTAGGCTGGACACGGCCAAAGAAAGAATCAGTCAGCCTGAAGCTATGTCAATGGAAACACCACAAACTAAACTGAAAAGGGAAACAAGAATGCAGAAAAAGGAGAATGCCCAGGAGCAGTGGGACAATTATAAAAGGGGTTATATACACATAATGAGAAACACCAGAAAGAGAAGACAGGAGAAGTTTCCAAGTTAATGACAGACCCCAAAGCAGGAATAAATGAAGGCAAAATAAAATCATTCAATTTTTCTTATCCTTAATTGATTCAATAGATTACTGTTTAAAGTAAGAAGAGCAGCAATGTGCTGGGCGATGCTATCTTAGGAACAAGAGAATGGGCGACAGCAACGTTTCTGGGCACAAGTGGGAACATTCTGTCGTAAGGTCCCGGCGCTGCCTGTGAGACGGCACAGTGTTATTTGAAAACGAACTTATTAGCTAGAAAAGGGCATTGTAAACTTTGGGACAACAGCCGCATTAAAAAATATATATAACTGATATGTTAAAAGACAAGAAAAACGGAATCATATAAAATGCTCAATTAAAGCCAGAGATGGCAAAAGAGAGGGGAAGATGGAAAAAAATGGACGAGCACAACAAATAGAAAGCAGTTGTAACATGGTGGACGTTAACCCAACTATATCATTAACGACTTTAAATGTGAATGGTTTAAATATGTAAATGAAAAGAAACTGGTTTTTTCCCCATTGGAGTGGATTAAAAACCAAAGCCCAGCCCTACGTTGTTTATAAGAAACCTACTTTAAACACAGACACAGATTAAAAAGTAAAGAGATGGAGAAAGGTCATGCTAACCTCAGCCAAAAAGAGAGTTGGAATAGCTCTATTAATTTCAGGCAAAGCAGACTTCAGAACAAGGAAAATCAGCAGGGATAAAAGTGGGCATTATTACATAAGAACAAAGGGTCAATTCTCTGAGAAGACATAGCAATCTTTATAACAGGTGTGCAGCTGAGAACCGAGTGCCGACACACGCGAGGTAAAGCTGACAGAGCTGCACAGGAAGATGGACACACCCACTCTCGGAGTCGGAGATTTCAACTCCCTTCCATCAGGAATGGACAGCCCCAGCAGGCAGGAAATCGGTAAGGGGACAGTCGAACCGAACGGCACCATCGATCAACTGGATCTAATGGACGTGTGTAAAGTACGTCAGCAGAACATACGTTCTTTTCGGTCCACATGGAACCGTCACGAGACAGACTGCCTTCTGGGCCACAGAACACACCTTAACAAATGTAAAAGAGTACAGTTCATGTAAGGTGTATTCTGTGACCACAGTGGAACTGAACTGGAGTTTAATAACTGAAAGAGAGCTGGAAAGTCCCCAACTATTTGGAGATTAAACAGCACATGTCAAAACAACATACGGGTCAAAAAAATAAGTCTCAAGAGAAATTTTAAAATACTTTTAACTAAATAAATCTGAAAATAGAACTTACTGAACTTTGTGGGATGCAGTGAAAACAGTGTTTAGAGGGACATTTCTAGTGCTGAATGCATATATTAGACAAGATAAAGGATCTAAAATCAATCATCTGAGCTTCCACCTTAGGAAACCAGAGAAAGAAGAGCAAATTAAGTCCAAAGTGGGCAAAAGAAATAATAAAAATTAGAGCACAAATCAATGACATTAAAGTAGGAACTCAACAGAGAAGGTTAATTAAACCAAAAGGTGACTGCATGAAAAGATCAATAAAGTTGGTAAACCCCTAGACAGGCTAACCAAGAAATAAAGAGAGAAGATTGCTAGACTACTAATTAGTAACTTAAAATCACTAATACCAGAAATAAAGGAGAGATCATCACTACTGACCCTATGGACATTAAAAGGAGTATTATGAATAGCTCTGTGCCCATAAATTTGGTAACTTAGATGAAATGGACCAATTTTTTGAAAGATACAATTTACTAAAACTCACACAAGGAGCAACAGATCATCTAAATAGGCTTATGTGTGTATAAAAGAAGCTGAATTGACAATTAATAACCTTCTAAAAAAGAAAGCACTAGGCCCTGATGGTTTCACTGATAAATTCTACCAAACACTGAAGAAAGAAATGATAGAAATTCTTTACAGTCTCTTCCAGACACAAAGCAGAGGGGAGCACATCCTACTTCACTTCACGAGGCCAACATTACCCTAATATCAAAGCCAGACCATGGCATTTCTAGAAAGGAAAACCACAGACTGACATCTCTCGTAAACACAGATGTGAAAACCCTCAACAAAATGTTAGCAAACCGGATCCAACAATGTATAAGAAGAATTCTATGCCATGACCAGTGGGATTTACTGCAGGTACGGCAAGGCTGCGTCAACATTCAAAGATGGAACAGCATGATCTTTCACAACAACAGGTTGAAGAACAATTGTACGACCACATCCACAGAGGCAGGAAAAGCACTTGACAAAATCCAACACCCACTCACAACACCCCCCCACCTCCACCTCTCAGCAAACTAGGAATCGAGGGGACTCCTCTCCGCGATAAGGAACATTCACGACACACCATATACCTGTTGGATTGGCCAAATCAAAACGCTGACAATACTAAGTGCCGACAGCATGTGGAGCAACAGGAACTCTCACTGGTTGCTGACGGGAATCTGGAATGGTAAGGCCACTTTGAAGACTAGCAATTTCTCAAAAATCTAAACACAGTTTTTTAAAAAATCCTCACCTGAGGACATGTTTATTGATTTTAGGGACTGGGACATGGGGGTGGGGGAAGGTGAGGAGGAGAGAGAGAGAGGGATACAGCAATCAGTTAGTTCCCAGACACACCCGACCGGGGGAGGGGGTGGATTGAACCTGTAACCTTTTGGTATATGGTTGACGCTCCAACCAACTGAGCCACCTGGCCAGGGCTAAACATAGTTTTCACACACAGTCCAGCAATCGTGTTTCTAGGCATTTGTCCACTTGTGTTAGAAACTTACGTTCACAAAATCCCTGCAAACTCTTGTGTACAGCAGTCCTCTTTATACTCGCCAAAATTCAAAAGCAAGCAAGGTGTCCTTCAACAGGTGAATGGATTCACAAACTGGCACATCCATCCACAGGACTGTTCAGAGACACCAGACACAGCTCTGCCCGACCCTTAGGGAAGCCTCAACCACTGAACTGGACTCTTGGGCTAGGCAATTTGGGATTGCCATGGTCCTTCCATCTCCAGGAGCTTGTGACCGTTGTCACTTCCCCAGGCAGCATAGGACCGAGGTTTAGGACCAGGCTCCTGCTCTGCCCCTGACCCCCTCCCTCTTTACCCCTCTGAGGCCTGGTTTCCTCCTCCTGACACGGAGTCCTGGGAATAAGACCGAGCTCACCAGGATGTGAACAAGTGGACTGGAAAACTGTTATGTTATCTGTAAACCATGTACACATGACAGGAATGATGATGGTGGTCAAAACAAAGAAGAAAAGGGCTCCTGTGTACTTCCTTACTAAATCCTTACGAGGCAAGGCGGGTGTCTCCTGCCCTGCTTTAAGAGAAACTGCAGCTCCTAGAGCTGAAGTGTCCCCTCTCGAGGGGCCCCCGGAGGGAAGTGCAGGGTCTTGAACCTGCCTGTCTGCCTCTGTTGCTCATGCTTTCCCCATAAGGCTCCATGCTGCTGCCGCTTCCCTGCAAGGTCTGGGGAGGGCACCGACAAGTAGAAGAAATTGCTGATGTTTTCCTTTTGTCTCTTTATCAGCAGGACAACGGGGCAGGGATCCCGATCCCTGGGTCCTGGAGCTGACGGAGAGGATGATGAAGAACAGGCACTGGCCTGATGAAGGGCCTGGGTGTGAACACAGGGCTCCGGGAGGCCCTCGGCAAGCGGACGCGTAAGCACAGAAAGCGCAGCCTGCCCCTAACACCCCAGAGAAGTGTCTGCGTGGGGAAGAGGGAACTGGCATTCCTGTTGGCTCACTTGCTTTCATTAAAAATAATTCTGACTCCGACTGTTTTGTAAGCGTGTAAGGCATGCACCCAGAGAGGCCCATCCGACTCCAAGATGATTTCAGGGCTGGAGAATGTCGCTTGTGCCAGACACGTCGTGTGAGGCGCTGTGTGCGACCTGCCTTGTTATCCGTGGCCCCCGTGTTTCAGAGGGAGGGGGCTGTCCATGCATATGTATAAGCGAGGCTGTGCTAAACATTCCAAGTAAAAGGAAGTACCTTGTTAACCAAATACATTTCAGTGGGGCTCACTCCAGCTGATGAAAATTTAGGAGGCAGGATCGGATCTGGAGTCCACTGAGGAAACTTGGGGAGAGACAGTAATACAACTCAGACACCCACAGGATCAGCTGATTATCAGGGCCTTGGCTTCGCTGCGCACCTACTGTGCGCCAAGCACAGTGCCAGGCTTCCTTAAGGCGGGAATAGCTCTGCTTAAGAGTCCAGCTTAAGGTGTGGATACCATACTCCCATTGCAGCGTCTAATGAACATGTGATCCGTGTGGCCAAGGAGGAAGGCTGGGTGCTGTCGAAGTGCACGGGAAGGTGGACCTGGCCCAGCATGAGGGCCGAGAAAGGCTTCTAGAGGGGACGGCCTGGGCAACGTGTGCAGGGGGAGGTTTTCTGCACAGCTGAGCGCCCGCGGTGGAGAACCTCCAAGGTGGTGGTCCCTTGGTGGAGCTAGTGTGTGGGGGGCGAGTGATGGGCGGGCGTCTGCAAGGCCCCACTTACTCAGGTGCTCTCCCTGAGTTGGAGTCGTGAGACAAGTGACTGGCAGGCTGCTGATGGTCTGCTCTGAGCTGAGAGGTGATGCCGAGGGAGGGCTGCAGGCAGCCACGGCCATTCCAGAGCGGCCAGCCAGTGCCCACCAGTGTGAGAGCAGACACACAGGGATGGTGAGGGCCAGTCACCCGAGAGCACCGCAGGGCAATGTGAGAGAGACTGGTCCTGGCTGTTCAGGCCCGCAGCCCTGAGGCCTCCATACTGCTGCATTTCCTACTGCCACCCCTGCCTTTGGGGGCCTCTCAGGACCCAGGTTCCTCTTCCCAGCCAAACAGTGCAGTGTAGGACAAAGGGGTGGCCAGGCACCAGGCTGTGCACAGCAACAGTCCAGGCCAAGGCAGGCGAAGGCAGTCTTGGGGGAAAAGAGAGGAAGGCCCAGCACTATGTCGGGAACCACATCTAGCACCGCATTGGGATCGCGTCAGACACCGCAGGAATGTCTGTCACCCCCTGTCCCATCCCTCTCCCAGGCTGAGTGTCTTGAGGCAGGCACTTTTCTGTTACCAGCACCTCCGAGTGCCTGGCGTGAGCAGGTGTGAGGACGCATGTCCTGAGACAGGGATGCCATGAGAGTGACATGACAACAGCAGTGGCCCTGCTTCCTGGGTGTCCTGCACTGGACCCCGCTCAGAGTGCCTCCCAGGCTTGTCCCAGGCTTCATCCGTGGCAGTGACTTCCTGAGGTGGCACCGTTATTCTCTCCACTTGACAGAATATGAGCATGAGGCGCAGAGGAAGATACGTAACTTGCAGAGGCTACGCAGCTAGTGAGTCATCGAGCCCAGATTCGGAGGCAGGTGTGGCTGCTCCCAGAGCGGCGGGCTTTGGCTATATTGCCAAACTGAGGCAGCCCCGGGAAGGAGGCTGCAGGACTCAGGTGTTCTCCAAGCCGTGGAAGAAACATTCCTTACTTTGGTCGAAGAGTCGGTCGCATATATCAGACATTAACCCGTGTCACCCCTAGATCTCCCTCTGTAAACAAGGGGTGTGTGCGTGTGTGTGCTCACATGGGCTGCACAGGCACACATGTGTGGTATGCCCATGCTCGCACGGGTGGAGAAGGAGAGGGTGCGGGAAAAACTCTCCAGTCCATTTTTCTTGCTTGGCCACCAGGTCTCCTTTGGTTCCTGGGAGGGACCTTTCGCTGATGTCTCAAAATAGCAATACGTCCGTCTGCAAAGTGAACGAAGCTGCTGAGGGCCAGAAGCCCTGAGACACTTGTCGCGTGCTGAATGAAGGAGACGCCCAGATGCTGCGCTCCAGTGTCCCCTCTGCTAGTGAGGTGTTTGTCTCTCAAAGGTGACACCAGCAATACGTCCTTTAAAATGGATGGCTTGCTCTTGATTCCACACGGGCCACTCACCATGGAGAAATGAGATTCTGCTCCAGGAAGAGTTGAGAGCAGAGTCTCCGTGGGAGTGGGGGGGGCTTGTGAGTGCAGTTCACATGGGATCACTTCACCTGCGCTGGCAAATTTGTTTCCTCATCTGATGCCGGACAGCAAGGGGGCTGCCACATCTCCGCTTTGCTGGTAACACCCTCATTTGGATTTCTGTGTTCTCTCAGAAATTCTAATCTTGGGAACTGAAATCTTTAGTTTTTTTCAATGACAATTACATTGGCCCGCTGGAGACTGAGATTGCACATGACTGAATTCCATCGAGTTCCTGAGTAGCATTGGCATTCAAACAGAGAGGAAGACAAGCCTACTTAGGGACAGATGAGCACAGGATGCAGAGGAGAGTTCCTTGGGTGGGGATAGGAGGGGAATGGGCTGGTGTTGAGAAGAGCCACGTGTCATGTGTGGGTTATTGTCAAGTCCTAGCTTTTGCTTTGGGTGGTGAATTAGTGAATCCTTATGCCATTATTAAAAGTAACTAATTCGGAGACACCTGGAAGATGGAGGGGTAGGTAGATACACTTTGTTTCCTTGTACAACCAAAAGAGGGACAACAACCAATTTAAAAACAAAAAACAACCAGAACTGCTAAAAAATTGAACTGTATGGAAGTCCGACAACTAAGGAGCTAAAGAAGAAACATTCATCCAGAATTGTGGAGGGGTGGAGACGGGAAGCCGGGGTGGAGAGGAGGTGCAGCAAGGTGGCAGCTGGAAGACCGGGTTGGGTGGGACAGCGGCTACTGGACCAGCTGGTCCCACATTCACGTGCAGATAAACAGGGAAGAACTACTGGGGAGCGAGATAGACTGCGCCACCCAGGGTTCCAGCATGGGGAAACAAAGCCTCCAAACCTCTGGCTAAAAAATCTGTGGGGGTTGAGGTGGCAGGAGAAACTCCCAGTCCCACAAGAGAGTTCGTTGGAGGGACCTACAGGGTCCTAGAATGTACACAAACCCGTCCATCCAGAAATCAGCACCAGAAGGGCCCAATTCACTTGTAGGTTGCAGGGAAAGTGACAGAGTGGGGTGAGAGCTGAGCATGTGGCATTGTTTCCTCTTGTACCCCTCCCCCACATACAGTGCCACAACACAGTGACATAGGTTGTCCTGCCCTGGTGAATACCTAAGGCTCTGCCCCTTACAATGTAACAGGTGAACTGAGACAAAGAAATATGGCCCAAATAAAAGAACAGATCAAAACTCCAGAAAAAGAACTAAGTGATGAGGAGATAGCCAACCCATCAGATGCAGAGTTCAAAACACTGGTAATCAGGATGCTTCCAGAAATGATTGAGTATGGATGCAAAATAAAGGAAGAAGTGAAGGCTATACAAAGTGAAATAAAGGAAAATATGTGGGGAACCAACAGTGAAGGGAAGGAAACAGGAACTCAAATCAACAATTTGGAACAGGAGGAAGAAATGAACATTTGACTGGAACAGAATGAAGAAACAAGAATTCAAAAAATTGAAGAGAGGCTTAGGAACCTCTGGGACAACTTTTAATGTTCCAACATCTGAATCAGAGGGGTGCCAGAAGGAGAGGAGGAAGAAAAAGAAATTGAAAGCTTATTTGAAAAAGTAATGAAGAAAAATTTCCCCAATCTGGTGAAGGAAATAGACATGCAAGTTTAGGAAGCTCAGAGAGTCCCAAAGAAGTTGGACCCAAGGAAGCACACACCAAGGTACATCATAATTACATTCCCCAAGATTAAAGATAAGGAGAGAATCTTAAAATCAGCAAGAGAAAAGGAGACAGTAACCTACAAAGGAGTTCCCATAAGACTGTCACCTCATTTCTCCAAAGAAACCTTACAGGCAAGAAGGGGCTTGAAAGAAGTATTCCAAGTCATGAAAGGCAAGGACCTACATCCAAGACAACTCTATCCAGCAAAGCTATCATTTAGAATGGAAGGGCAGATAAAGTGCTTCCCAGATAAGGTCAAGTTAAAGGAGTTCATCATCACCAAGCCCTTATATGGAATGTTAAAAGGACTTATCTCAGAAAAAGATGATCAAAAACATGAACAGTAAAATGACAACAAACTCACAACTATCAACAACTGAACCTGAAACAGAAACAAATTAAGCAAACAACTAGAACAGGAAGAGAATCACAGAAATGGAGATCACATGCAGGGTTATCAGCAGGGAGGGGGCAGGGGGTGAATGGGGGAAAAGGTGCAGAGAATAAGAAGCAGAAATGGTAGGTACAAAATAGACAGGAGGAGGTTAAGAATAGTATGGGAAATGTAGAAGCGAAAGAACTATATGTATGACCCACAGACATGAACTAAGGCAGGCAGGGGTACATGCTGGAGGGAGGGAGGTGGAGGGTGGAGGGGGACATAGGGGAGGAAAAAATGGGACAAATGTAATAGCATAATCAATAAAATATGCTTAAAAATAGCTAATTCTCAAAGAGCTAACTAAGCAAAAGTAGGCTATGCATGGACCAGGATGAAAGTGTCTCATAAACCAAGGATTATGATTAATCCAATCTTATGCACCTAGCCCAATCTAAAAAAAAAATAATAATTGAAAACAAGCCTATTCAAAAGGATGGTCTGAGATTTCGATTTTAGAACATGCACGCTTATTCTTATTAGTTTTCCCCCCTCACTATTCTTTCTAACCATAATTTTTCTTCTCCATTTCAAGAGTAGGTTCAAAAAGGTCTCAAGCCTCAGGAATCCGCTTAACCCCCTTAGTGGGCACCGAGTCTCATTAGGACTGAGGGAAGGTCTGGGCCGGCCTCTGTGAACGGGACGGAACATGAGCACGAGCACTTGGATACAGCTAGTGAGTTCAGCTTGGATACAGGGTGCTGGGTGGTGACCTTCTCCAGATAGGCGGGCCTTTCATGCTGGACAGTGAGAAGAGGGAAGGGAGACCCTGTCGAGCAGATCGCTGCTACCCTGAGCCAAGGTTCCCACCCTCAGAACTGCCTGCTCTGGGGACGAGGGCTTTTTCAATTTTGGCATTTGTCTGCTCATCAGACATTTACTGGGCACTAAGCGAGACCCCCTTGCGTGCTCTGGGCCATGCGCTACGCCCTCAGGGGTACAGGGCACACAGTGAGTGCCTTTTCTGGTTCGTACACCACACTGTGCTTGGGGAGTGTTGGTACCCACTGGAGGCTGGGAGCTGGGTAGTCATCTGACTCCAGGACCAATTAGAAGACAAAGCAACCAAGAGCCTAAGTGCTCTACACGTGTTCTGTCTCCTAACCTTCACGGGACTACCCCTCCTTGTTTCCCCCACGGAGCTCTGACTGCACCTGATGACAGGTGTCGACTGTGCACCCTTTGCCCTTGTAAGGCTAGAGACACCGGGTGTACCGGAAAGGCAATGGGCAGACTGCTGTTGCTTCAAACCCCAGGGTCCCCATTGGAACACTAGCCCCACCAATTTACAGTCACCTCTTTAAGTCTCAGGTTCCTCATTTGTCAAAAGGGAATAAGAGCCTTTATCTCACAGGACAGTGGGAGATCAGAGGAGATAATTCTTAACAAGCGTTTTTTAGTTCTGACAGCTAGTCAATGTCATACAGTAAATGGTCTCTTATGATTTTTTCCTTGAAAGCGGGATCTGTAAATATAAATTTACTCTTTATATTTCCATGGGGCCCAATGCCTGAGAACATGTTCCATACCTCTTTGTGAATGAATGAATGAGGGAATGAATGAGTGCATGCCCTTTGAGAATGGGATCCTATGTTCTACTACCCTTCTGACTTCTTTCTTGCCAGCCCCACAGCAGCTCTGGGACATGGTAGCTACCCCTTTGGCCAGGAGTTATCTGAGAAGCCCTGGGTTCAGCACTGTGGGGGGAAGGAAGGGCCCTCTCATCTCCTTGCTGCCACTTGCCAAAAGGAGAACCACCAATCAGCCACAGATGTCTTCTTTGGCCATCCAGTAGCTTCCTGAATGGTCCTAAGAACCTGAAAGGCTTCAGAAGCTCCCTCTCTTTGAGAATCAGGGTGTCCCAAGGCAAGGACAGGGCTCTGGCTGGCAGCAGCCATGAGACGGCAGTGTCCTGAGATCACCAGCACAGCCTGCACTAGCTCTGCCCCAGGCCCTGCCAGCTCCTTTCAGTAGCGATGGAAACGGGCATAAGCTCAAGGGGGCAGGAAGGGGAGACAGGTACCTGGACTCCACACCACCTCCTCCACAGGTCTTGTGCTCTGGGAGTTGACCTTTCAACTCCCTGCCTCACAAGTCCCACCCCTCCTCAGTCAATCAAATGAGGGAGCACTGCTGGGTGGGCCCTGGATTGGTGACATGTCCTGGGCCGGGAGGGCCAGAAGGCAGGAGGCTTGAGTTCAAATGTGACTTCTGCTACTCAGTGGCTATGGGCTAAGTCCCTCTGGTTCTTGGAGCCTTGGAGCCTCAAGATGCTCACCTATAAAATGGGATACAATCACCCACCTCGAAGGTCGGTGTGAGAATTAGCAGCGATTGTGCACCTAGGAGATGACCTCAAACCTGTAGTTAGCACTGTTCCTATTCCACACACTCGGGCAGAGGCGGGGGAAAGGCCTGGAAGATCCCAGCCCAGGATTTGTCTGTCAAAATGGGCCCCAAATAAGTATTTTTCTCATCTCCTTGGCTTGGTCAGCAGACCCCAGAGAGCTGGCAGACCCCAGAAAACCTCACCAAGCCTGTGCTGCCAACAGCCCCCGTGGGTTCCGGTTACAGGGAGCAATTTAAGAGGCAAACAAAACAGGAAAAGCTACTCACAATTAACAATGGGCCAGATGGTAATGCCAGTTTGAAGCAATAAAACATGATAAATAGCTTCCTGCTGCTACTCCTGATCAATTTCAATATTTAATAATTCCATTGGCACCCCACCCCCTCATCAGGCCCCCTCCACAGGATCCTGCCACGGCTGCCCACATTCCACTCACAGAGCACACACGTCTTCACTTTCTGAAGGCGTCAGCAGAAAGCCCTCTGCCCGACTGTCACACGAGCACGCTCGGCCCTCGAGATGATAATTAATCTGCCTGCCTCTCCTGAAGACGCTCTGTCTCCAGCCTTGCCCGGTTGCCAGGGAAGGCTGTGAGGGAGCGCCCACTGTAGAGACACCTCAGAACACCCACCCTGTGGATTCAATGACGATTGGTATTCCCCAAGGCTGGGAGCCTTGGGTCATCTGACTCCGGGACCAATTAGTAGGACAAAGCAACCGAAAGCCTTACCCACCAGCCGTGCCTCTGAGCCTCAGTTTCCCTCTCTGTAGGACGGAGATAACCTCGCCTGCCTGCAGGAGGATGCTAGCCAGCACTGTGCACGTAAAGGGCCCGGCAGAGGGCTTGGCATGGAGGAGATGCCCAACAGTGGGCAGCCGGGAGCATCGTAATCACTGTGAAGCCCATCAGCAAAGGAAGCCTGGGCACGGAGCCTGCAGGGAGGGCCTGCTGGTCCCTGTGGTCAGGAGACCACAGCCCAGGGCAGACCACAGGTGTGCGAAGGCTCTGCTGTCAGCGGTCAGACGGGCCTACCCCAGGGTGCTCCCCAGGTGGTGTCTCCTAATAAGATGAACTGCCTGGTACTGCCACTGAGGGCTCCGAAGGCTTCCACACCCACGGACACAGGAGGCCTCAGGCATCCTGCAGAGCAGGGGTTGTTGGCACCATTTACAGAACCGGACATGGAGATAGGAAGTGAAATGGCTTTTCAAGTTTACGTCCTACAGAAGGCACCGTCAGTTCTAACCTGGATCTCCCGGCTTCCGATTTCATGTCCTCTCCACCAACCCCCAGGAGAAAGTTGCTCCCCTGGGGGCCCCTCCTCTCTGAGTCCCTTTGGGAGGGAAACCCGGGTGCCAGGTGACCCGTGCTGCAGTT
The DNA here is from genome assembly GCA_007922815.1 of Macrotus californicus. Taxonomy (NCBI): domain Eukaryota; kingdom Metazoa; phylum Chordata; class Mammalia; order Chiroptera; family Phyllostomidae; genus Macrotus; species Macrotus californicus. The sequence continues at coordinate 23,151 of VMDR010004931.1, forward strand.
TACTCACCTGTGAAACGAGGCTGGCAATGCCTAGGGCACAGGGGCGTCTAATGAGGGCACGTGCATGAAAGTACTCGGTCATTTTGTGAGGAGCCGTACACATGCCAGGTACGGTTATTGGGACTTTGTAGAAGGACGCCCTTGGTGAGGAAGAAGATCAGAAATTCATCCCCCTAAAGGTGGATCCTTCTGACTGAAGCCTTAACCCCACGGAACCTAGAGGGTCAGGAGCGAACTTCTGAGTGGCCTTCAAGGCCTTGGCAGCTCCCGCAACCCCATCTCTGCCCCTTCGCCCTCCTGTCCTGCTCCAGCCCATCTAAGCCCCTTGGGGTTCCCTGAGCCTTTCATGGGTGTCGGTGCCGAGACCAGGCAGCATCCCTGCTGAAGTGGGGTCTGTCCTGCCCTGTTCATGGGTTGATCGAATTCCCTGTCCTCCAGGACGTCTCCCATGGGGCCTCCTCTGGGTGCCCTGAGAGCCTCTCCGCACTTCCCTCCTCCAAGCACAGACCCACTCGGCTCGTGTTGTTCTCATCTGCCTCCCACTCGACAGCGAGATTTTTCAAGGTGAGAACAAGTGCTGCTCACTCCAGTCTGTCCAGGGCCTGGCCCAGCACGTTCTCCGTGCGTGTGCGCCAAGGGATGAACGGACAAACGGATGACAGAATGTTCCCGGTGTGAATGGAATCAAAGACCCTTAGGCAAGAACGAGGGATTCTAATGAGGGAGTTAGAATTTGGGTGGGCACAGCCTTGTGGCAGACAGGGTCCCTGAACTCAAATTCAGCTCATTCCCTCAAGCTGAGAGGATAGCCTTCCTCCTCCCCACACCTTGACCCTGAAAGAGAAGGAACAGAAGATGTACTGCCCACCCCTGTCTGAACCCCCGCAGGGCATGGTGGAGATCAGTCACTGGGTACCTGAATCCCGCTGGTCCAGGGTCATGGAGTTCCATCTCCTTGTGATGTCGATGTACAGGATGTCCACGGAGGCCATGGACAGGCTGCTGCTGCTCAGCTTGCAATTCCTGTTGAAGATGGGAAGGGACGTGTCACCGTGGCACCAAACCCGTCCTGTTCTCTCCCTCCTCCATGCCTCTGCCTGGGCTGCTCTCCCTGCCTGACAGGCACCCCCCTGCCCAGAGCTGGAACTAATGAGGGGTGCACGGCAGGGAACAGCGGGCGAGAAGGCTGGAAATGTACTGTAACTTGAGGTTACGTCATGTGGGCTCCTGTAACTGGGCTAATTAGGGCTTTAATGGGCTGCAGAGGGCAAGGACTTCAGGAGGGCGAGTCTTGAGTCAAACCTGGTTCCGCCACATAGAAGCCAGATGGCCCTGGTTAAACAATTTCCCCTTCCTGAGCCTCAGCTTCCCCACCTATAAAACAGGTGGTCTTCCCTACAGTCACGTGTGCCGGCCTGTCCCTGCACAGCCGATGCAGGCTCTGTCTGCTCGGAGAGGGAAACGTCTGCACCTTCACCTCCACTAGTCTCTGGAGAAAGAGACAAGCTGGACCTGCAGTGAGTACTGTGTTCCCCTGCCAGTGTCCAGGGAGCTGACGGTGGCACGCTCAGGTGACCCGATAACAGCGTCATTGCTGTGCAGAGTGATTCCGCTCTGGAAATGCTCACCAGGAGAGTCCTGGGGCCAAATCTGCAGGCTGGGGCTTGAGGCCTCGGCACTTCGCCCACCTCAGTCTGTCACCTGAAGATTTCATGGAGGTCTGAATCAGCCACGGTAAGCCCAAGACTCACAGAGCAGAGTGGCACAGGCTTCCCACACCCCTTCGAGTGGGCTGAAGGGGATGCTCAGGGCTCATTCCTGACTTTAGGGCAGTCACCTGGAAAGGACAGGAGGAGAGAGGCAGCAGGTCTCTGGGTTTTAGGCGTGCCCCTGGTTTAGGTGCAGAGAGGCCGAGACAGCCACCTTGGAGTCCGCTGTCAGCAATGCTGTGCCCTGTCCAAGTCACAGTGGGATGTTTAGAATCCTCCACCTTCCCACTTGTATTTTCTCAGAGGGGCAGGGTCTGGAAATGTGGGGAGGCAGACTGGCACACTGAAAAGAGCGAGATTTGGACATTCGACAGACCGGGATTGAACTCCTATGACTCTGGGCCACTCAAACTGCCAAGCCTTTGTTTGCTGGTCCCTAAATGAAGATAATAATGCCCGCCCACATGGCAGTCGTGACAATGAGGTGAGGAGCCAGCATGGTGCCTGGCACCTGGTTGGTTCCCAATAACTGTTGGTTCCCTTCCTGGTCTCTCTCCCCTTTTCTCCTCTCCTAGCACTGGAGCCATCTCAGCCCATCAGAGGCTGCCCGAAGTTGCCCTTCAAGTGAGTGGCCCTGTCCATCCTGGAGAAACGCTGCTCGCCAGTCATGTCTGCATGCCAGGGTTTGGGCTCTGCCCAGCGCACAGGATCGCGCTGTGAGGCGGGCCCCAGCGCTGGCTGCGTCTGCCTTGGAAATCCTGAAAGCTAGACCCCTGGGCCAGCTGTCCATTTGGCTGAACTACATTCAAGGCTGCTTTCAACTTCCCAAACGTGTGCACATCCATTGCCCCAGCTAATGATAAAGTGGTTCTTTGATTTCCCATTTGTCATTCTCCCTTGTGTGACTAGCTCCCTTAGGAACCCGACAGGCCAGGGATTGATTGGCAAGCAGGATTTGGGCATTTCAGAGGCCCCTCTCCGAATCCATGCACGCCCCTAACAAGGGCGGTTGAAAGTGTGCCAGCGTGGTGCCTGGAAGAGGCTGGCGCTCCTCATATGCGGGCACGTTCGCTGGCCCCCGCCCCGCCCTCTTCCTTTCTTCCCGCCCCATGCGTGTTTCTGAAGTCATCCATTCACATCCTGCTTCCTCCTGGGCTGGCTCTGTATTTCAATCACAAGTCACCATGGCAGACTTCAAAGTACATCAGCGCATAGCTATTGAGCCCCGGTAACAACATGTCAGTGGACACAGAGCTTTTCATGTCCCCTGTCACCGAGATGGCTATCTCTATTGGGTTCCGCCGAGGCGGGGCTTCCGTGTCTCCCAAGGCACTCGAACAAACTGCTCGGCTCATTTCCAGAGTTTCATCAGGAATGGTCACGGGTTTTCTCTAATTATCATATCGGTGTCCTCTGGGCTCCTGCTCCTGCACAGGACAGGACAGGAGCGCTGCTACCTGGCTCTGTGGGTTAATAGACCTCAAAGAGCGAAACTGAACTGACCACTGGTATATAGTTAGTTTTTTCCTGACAGGTAGAAAATGGAAGTGTCAAACCGTTAGCAGGAGCCGTAATTTACCAGGAAGAATTCTCCATTTATCCCTTTTCCAAGGAAACTCATCCCCCCTTGCGATGCCTGCAAGTACAGCTGATCGCAGCATCTGCTGCCGGGACGGCTGGGGTCATGCTGGCTGCAGCAGACAGGAAATGCTTCAAAAGGATTTTGATTCTGTAGTCATTTTGGGGGGCACCATCTGCATGCCAGGCCTCTTCCTACCCATTTAGCTCTCTGGATCTTTATAACCACTCTACGAGTGAGGTATTCTTAGTCCCATTTCGGTGACGGCTAAGGGCTAAGCTGAGACTCAGGAGAAGGGACATGACTTGCCCGAAATGACACAGCTGGGATTCTCATTCGGTCCTCCCCTGGAGGAGAGTGGACTTGGGAGCTTGGGGAGAAGTCGGGAGGTGGCCCAGCCCAGCGCCCCAAGAAGAACCTGGAGTTCAAGACACAAAGTCTCAGGAGGGGCCCAGGAAAGCTGGAGCCTCTAGAGAGCCCCTGTGGGGAAGCTTTGGGATAAAAGGCTGGGGAAGAGGTCACTGGGGTACAGGTTCTCCCAGGTGTGTCCCTGTGGTTATCAAGCAATGTCGATAGACTCCAAAAGGGAATGAATTGTCATCCACCCATCCACTCAACGCAGAATTTATTTTGTGTCCAATACACGAAGGTGGTGTCCTGGGCCCAGGAAGTGATGCAGAGTTGACTCAGCCTTGGGTACCACTCTCGGAGGTGGAAGTGAGCTCAGAGCCCGGAGTAAAAACATGTAGCCTTGGGAGCTCTTAACCCCTGAGAACAGTGTCTCCTTGTGTCCTGGGATGTAGTTCTTCAAACGACTAAAGAATAAGTTCTTTAGTCGAAGAGAAATCCAAGCAATGTGGTAACGTGAGGAGCCAGAAACATACCTAAGAAAAAAAAATAGGCTGGAAATGTACCCGGAAGAAATGAGCTGTGGAGTCCAACGCATATGAGTTGGGGTCTTGAGTTTGCTGTGTGACCTTGAGCAGGTCACTGGAGCGCTCTGCATCTAAATGCCCTTATTCCTACAACAAGAATCAGGCTACCTACCATATAAAACTATTCTAAGGACTAGCTTAGTGCCTGGTATGCGTGGGGAAGTGACAAACAGCTCCCAGCCTTCTTCCATGATGTAGAACCAGTTTGAAAAAATGTTTCTGTTTTGTTTTGTTTTTGTAATCAAAGGAATTTGGTCACGTATGATGGGGAGAGAATCACGAATCACTCAAGTTCATTAGGACCCTAAGTTATAGAAAGATTTGAAAGTATCATCCCCATTTCCTTTCAATAACCACCGGCATCTCATGGGAAATTTAGACACTGACTTTTCCACTCCATGAAATCCTATTTATAGAATTTCTTTTGTGTCCATCCTTCTCTGTGCAGACAAGGAGTGTATTTTTCCTGGAGAGGTGTCTATACGGTAAAAGCTAACAAACGACCGATATTTGTTAAAAAAAAAACCAAACCAACCAATCAGGCAAACAAAAAGCACCACTTAAGCAGCGGAGGAGGGGGAAAAGAACACTCCAAGTTATAATGTATTATTTTAAAGGCCACTGATCTTCCAGGCACTCACAACAGTGCCAGAAAGAGGTCATCACAGAAGGGGATTTCCACAGTCACAGAGGAGTTAATGACAGAGGAGAGGCAAGGCCCCTTAAGCTTCCATTCCAGAACATTCTGACACACCACGTTGCCTCTCAGAGAATAACCCCCCCCCCAGCTACCAATTATGAAGCATATTAACATCTCCTTATGAGAAAAGGAGGCAGAAGGAGGTGAAAAGGAAAAAGAGAAAACTGTTCTCTGGTTCAAAAGCAGACCAGGCTCGGAGGCCACAAAGCGGGTGGTGAGCGGGGCGGTCTCCAAGCAGCAACGCCCCACATGAAGCCAGAGGGGGTGGGCTCAGGGTGTGGAGTGGCTGCCTCCGCTTCCTAGAAATCAAGTCGCTGTGGCAAGCGGCTTGGTTTTGAGGCGTCGGAGATGGGAAGTGCACCACGTGCAAACTGACATCAAATTCCCATGTAGGGTGCTCTTGGAGACCGTATTCTTAGTGCATCACACAGGACGTCCCTTCAAATCAGTAATCCAGGGGCGGGAAAATAACGAAAATGTGGCTCCCTCCAAGAAAGCTGTCACACTGAAGAATCAGACCACTTCTGTTTCTCAGAGAAGGAGAAGTCTCCACACCCCGGCAATTACTGTGAAATAATAATAATAATAAAGAGATGAAGGAAAGAGGCACCTAATTCATGGTAATATGTGCTGCTATTATGTGCCTCCCAAGGAAGCGACACGAAAAGCTGGTCAGATGGAGTGAAGTCTAGACAGAACGACAGTTCATTATTTCTCATTTCTTGGTGGAAGAGAAAAACAGAATATGGCCAGGCTGGCATTAGCATAATTCACTCCCGAAACTGCTGATCTGTGCAGCGCCGGACGAGGGATGGTCACTGGAAATAAACTCAGCCGGAATGTCTCCCGTTGTGTTTCCTCCAGTTCTCTTCGAGGAACTGGGGGAGAGAGTGGGTGGCAGAGATGAAAGCCAAGTCCGACCTCTGCCGTGTGCGTGGCAGCCCTGAGAGGAGGGCCCAAACACCCAGCGTCTGTCTCCTGCGCAGCGCCCCAGAGAAGGGCACTTGGTTCAACTTAACATATGGCGTCAATATTACCAATTCATAAGGAAGCAAAATTTAAACCGAGTGCACAGGAGAGAGCAGAGCTGTTAGCAAGAGAAGACGCCTGCTGTTAAATTTAGCTGGCAGGGCTGGACCTACTCAGGTAAATCTAAAAGCAGAATATCATCTTTCACGATTAAGTTGCTCTTGGGATCTCTTGGTACATTTTAAAAAGGAAAAACCTGCTAACAGTTGTGCAGCGTTTTCTCCGTTTGTTCCCGCATCTTAATTACTCAGGACATTTGCTGGCGGCGTCTGGGGCGGGGAGGGGCTCGCTGCCTGAGTCCTTCTGCTCCGCAGCCTGGTCTGCAGCTGAAGACATTGTGCTCCCTTCTCATGGTCACCGTCGCTCCTGCTGACACAGATTGGGAGTGACGGCCGCAGGACCTCATAGTCTAACATCACAAAATCAATGTTTCACGCAAATGCCCTTAATCGTGGAGAACAAAGGGAGGGAAAAGCATAAGGCCGATAAAGCGGAGACAGATTTGTAGCGTTATTTTTGACATCGCCCAATTCCAGTCTGAGCACATTTTAGGAATCTTCTCGGCTAGAGCCCTTCCCAGCTCAGCGTTCTCTGGAGGGCGGTGTGTGAACACAGGGGTCCTCTTCACCAGCGCCTTGGCTTCTCACACGCTGGGGATCTCCACGGGCAGTCACACTTTGATTGAACACACAAAGGGTTTAAACATTTCTGTCTGAATGGCCAACACTAATATACATGTATTGAGGTTTTACAGAAAAGTCAGTAGTTCCAGTTTCTTTTGAAAAATCAAAAGCTCTGAGGCTACCAGCACAGCGGGGTCTTTCCGTCCCCTGCACGAGCTTTTCTCTGGCCTCTGCGGCCCCGTGCACCACCTCCTTGCAGACCCCCGCCACCGCGCCGGTGTCGGCTTCCTGCCTGCTCCCAGAGGTTCTGGAGGCTGTGATTCTTAAGATATACTAGTTTTTCTAATCTCCCTCCCTCCCTCACATTTTAGTAGAGTTTTATCAAAAATAGAAAGGAAGCATTTCAGTTTCCACCATCAAGTTCGCCTGGATGATAGACCTTTTCTAACTTCTGGACATGAGGCACACCCCTGAGCGCCATCCCCCGGCTCCCCGCTGCCCGACGGGGTGGCCCCCACTCAGTGCCCGGCGAGGTGCTGCTTACAACAGTCCACACCCTGCCTCCTCCGTCGGGGGGCTGCCTTGATTCCACCAGACAGACAAAGGGCCCCCTATTCTGTCTGCTAGCCCCTGACTCTGCCAAAGGACTGCATCTAATTTTTTGTTCCCTGTGAGCTGTCTGTTAGGCTGAGAGTCCCCTGAGGGCAGGTGGGGTGCCATTATTCATCCTGGTGGCTACTGGGTGCTTGGGAGAAGTTGGGTCAGACCAGACACGGTCCTTTCCCACACAAGGTTGAGACAGAGAAGGTGTCCCAGGGTCAGGGTCCCCTGCAGCACCCAGACTGTGGTCCCCATGAGGCCGAGCCACCCCTCACTCTTGTGTGTCTTGAATGGACTCTTCTGTGCAATGGTGCAGGGGCTGGGAAGGGCCCAGAAAGCTCCTGCCTTTGCTCCAGAAGGTCTCAGCCCCTGGACGTGTAATGCCGAGAGAAGACGGCTTACCCTCACCATTCCCCTGGGACCCTGCACACTTCCGTGGTGCCTCAGGGGCCCTCATGACTTGGGGCCTCTGTCACAGAGCTGTTCCCCTATGTCCCAAGCCATAGTAATCACAAAGAGGCAGACAAAGTCTACCTATTTTTCTCCTCCTCCTCTTCATTATATTGGAACAGTGACATACACAGTTAGAAAATTCTATTTCCCAGCTTCCCATGCGGATGGCGGTGGCCAAGAAGATAGACGGAAGTGGAAGTCATTGAACACAGCTTCTGGAAAGCTTTTTAAAGGGGTCTAACTCATTTAGCAGAGGCCTTTTGCTCTTCCTCCCTTCTTCCTTCTTCCTGCCTGGAACTTGACCGTGATGGCTGGATTTTGAGCAGCCATCTTGTGACCACAAGGCGACTCTGAAGCTGGAAGTTCATGCTTAGGAGGGATGAGCAGAAAGACAGAAAGTGGGGTGCTGATCACTTTGTGGAGTCACTAACCAGCCCTAGAACCCCCATTGCCAAAGTTCCTGCTGCATGACAAACTAATTGCACTGTCTAAACCAGTTATAGGTGGGTATCTATTACTACACAAATGCAATTCCTAAATGAGTCGGAGGGTATCACGTTAGGCGGTATTCTTGGGGAAATAACAACCTGTGTCTGTTGTCTTTCTTGAACATTTCCATGGCCTGATGGGAATAATAACCATCAGACTCCCATTTAACAAACAGCTCCCCTGAACTAGGCACTGGGTCAGGTGTTCTATGATATGTTACAGCCCAACCTCATGATAACCCTGAAAGGCAGGGGGATCATTCCCACTCTATAGATGAGGGAAGCCTGAGACTCAGAAGACAAGGGACTTGCCCAAAGCCACACAGTGATGCACTTGGCTTTGCAGCCAGACCCTAAAGCCTATGTTCTTCCCCTGGGCTTTCCTTTTGCCCCTGAAATGAACACAAAGTCCTTCTCAAAATCACCAAGCAAGTACTACTTCAGGGTTACTGAAAAGGCAAAAGTCCCTGCTGATACTCTTGTTTGCCATCCTATCAGAAATACCTGAGGGCTGGAGTTAAGAGTTTATAAAACACACTTAGAGAAAAGTATGACAAAAATGGTTTCTGATTCCGGACTTCTAATTACTTGCTTTCGTGAACAAACCATGGAGAGTGTGACTTTGGGGTGCAAGGCAGAAATATTAAACCCAATGATGAGAAAAACAATGACATCAAATGCTGGCAGATACTTTCTTGGAGGCGTGCATCACACTACCCTGGGGTACAGGCAGCTGCCCCCCATTTTACAGGACCACTGAGGTTCCGAGGCGTCAGTACCTTGCCTAAGGGTTCCACAGCTAGTGTTGGTAAGTGCTCCTGGAGTTACCAACATTGCCCCAAGTGCCCCAAAGGTAGAGACAAGCAGCGAATAATCTCAGAAGATCAAATGGCAATGGCTTGTTTTGTAGGCTTCGCCAAAAAAACCTCCTGTTTTATCTTTAAAATTATGCAAAATTTGTATTATACTCTATAATATGAGCTTGTTGTTTTTTACAGTAGAACAAACACATTAAATTATTTATCAACTGAATTATTTAACTTTTCTCTCCTGAAGCTGACAACTTGGAATGATGTGCCTTGTTCCTCAGCGGCGGCTTCATAAACGCTCCACACTCAGCCATGAGCCGCTGGGAGGCCGCTCGCTGGGTTTATGAAGCACAGGTCTGTCTGAGCCCATGGACTAATTATTTGTATGCGGTTTAAGGACCTAGCTCAAGGTAGCACAGAATTGTTTTTAACCACAGCATAAGATTGTGAATGCTGTCACATTCAAAACATTCATTAATTCACTCAACAAATAAGATGCTGGACCAATCCCACCCAGAGGGGACACTGACAGACGCCTGCCGGGAGCAGTCAGGTAGATCGGACTAGCCAAAGGTGGGGCCGGACCCTACCCTGCCCGAAGCCCAAGCAGGAGGGGCTGGGCCCACTGACCTTATGAAGGTACGGAAGCCTGTTGGTCCCAACTTCATTGTCCCCTTGATTCCCAGGAACCGGATAAACAAATTGGCCATCCTGTCCACCAGGCGCAGGTAGTTGAACTGCTTTGCATACTTGGGGAACACCTGTTTGAGGCAGATGGAGGGCAGGTAGGCTTCAGGATTGGGGTTGCCGTCTGAGGCGATGGCCAGATCACTGTCAGAAGGATCTTCCTTTCCGGCTTCTGGCTTCTCCAGCTGCTGAGACCTGAAGCACACAAGAAATTAACGATTGGACCAACACCTGGAGCGAGCTTTACAGCAGACAGAGAGCAGTTTCCCTTGCACATTCTCTTTTCCTTGAGATTCATAGCAACCTTGGGAGGTGGGTATTGTCACCATTTTTATTGTACAGACCAGAAAACTGACCTCAGAGAAGTGACCTGCCCACGCTCACAGCAAAAGGCAAGACTTGAACCCAGGACAGAGCCAGGACAGGAAATGTACGCTTCCCCTCTTCTGCGATCCTGGCTTCCCAACGTGGACAATTCCTTTACTGTGTTCATGAGTCAAAAGAATACTCTCTCATGGCGCAGCCTGGGTTTGATTTTAAACTCCTACTTATGGGTAGTAATTGAATAATTAAGAAATATAAAAATCTCCTTGAGGGCTGGCAAGAAGCCATCGGCACAGTTCAATGAACAATTTGCAAAGATACACCAGCTACCCAGTTCTAGGAATAGGCACAATCACATTTCTGGCTGAACTATTTTCTTATTTGGAACTCATACAAAAAAATGATTCTAGTGTTGTGACTCCTTAGTCTGGATGTTTTATTCTGAAATTCTGATATCTGAGAAAATTCACAGCTAATAACTCTCACATACCTACCTCTGTCCTGGAATGTTCTTCTCACCTCCTCACCCACATATCCAACTACCGACAGGCACCTACCTCCACCTGGAATGACCACTGCCCCTCAGGCCAAATCCTCATTCCCCATCTCCTTGAATGTGACATCTGCCAGATACCCAAGCAGGAGGCATTAAATAAATGCCACCTCCTCCCCGTTTGCTGCTGCACCAGTCCTACCTCCTCAGTGTCCCCTGAAACCAGCTCCTCTCTCTCCTACCTGGACTCTCACCTGAACTGTGGCACCACAGCCTCCTGTCTCCATCCTTTGCCAACCACAGCTCCATCCTGCTCACGGCAGCCAAGGCGCCCCTTTTAAAGCAAACCTGGTCGGGTCGCCCACTTGCTACAGCTCTTTAGTGATGCCGAGAGCCCATACAATGAAGTCACACTCCTCATTCTGGCATTCAAGGCCCTTCCCGATGTCTCCTCCACCCTTCCTCATTTCCTGCCACTGTCCTAGATATACTATACTCTTCAAGGCCCTAAGCCCTCCTTGCCGCCCCACTCTGCTGCCCCTTGGGACCAGACGCTCAGTGCTCACTGGACACCCAGCTCCCTTCTACACTCAGTGCATCTCTCTCTGTTCTTGCCCCTCATCTCGCTTCCCTGCCTCCTGTCCTGCCCAGAGCTGACCTGGGGCCAGGTGCAACCCTTTACCACCTGTGTGTGCCCATTCTTGAGACAGAATCCTGAGCACATTGAACACGGACAGTAAATACTGCCCAACTGATTGACTGATGCAGGAGAACCACGAACACGTCTCATGGCACTGAGTGCAAGGCCAAGGCCATTTTCTACTCTTTTCTCTATTAAATGGCCTTGTCCCTAGCGCTCCCACTTTCAAGCATGTCATCAGCTTCAAGTTGCACCATCCTGGTATCTTGGTACCTGCTTTCCTTGGTCTTTAAGGCCTTGCCCTGACCCTGGCTGCCAGACGCTCTTCCGGTCCACTTTCAAAAGCAGCTCGGATGTCTCCTCACCACACTGGTGACTCTGTCCCATGTCCCACTCCTGTTCCTTGGACTTGTTTCTCTGTTCCCATCTAGGTGCGCTGAATTTGTTTATATGCCAATACCTCTATTTTGTGAGCTCCTGGAAGGCAAGGACCACATCTTATTCAACTCTATTTCTATAGGACCTGGCATGTATTAGACAGGCCCTTGGGAAACGTTTCATTGAATTTGTTGAGTTGGGGAAGTTTGCTTTTAATAGCAAGGTAGGCCTCAAATAAAAAATCAAGGTTATGACCATTTGTAGCCCATAAGCTCTTTTAAATGGGGAAAATGTGTGAGTGCTTGACAGCTCTCCGGAGGGGTCTTCTCTTCGTCTCAGTCCAAGGAGCTAGCCTCTGAGGACGAGAACCCCTGCGCATGACTACAAAGTCCTGCGAGTCCTGTTCCCAGTTCCTTCTAAGTGGGTCTCGGCACTGGTCTCAAAGAAAGGACAGAAGGGCAGACCAGAGCAGCACGAATTTTAGAGGGGAAAACCCCTTCAACATTCAATGGTGTACATGGCTCCGGAGCAACAAATGCTCCCCCTGGACCCCCCACAAAGGGGAGCAGCTCAGTTCCCAGAGGAGCCCATGTTCCAGGGGAGGGGCGGGCACAGGCTCCCTGCAGCCCCCCTGGCTTTGTCCTCGTCTCCGTCCACTGGAGACAGTAAATAAAAGTCAGGTGGCTCCTCCTCGGATGAAATGAACTGTTCTCCATTGAGGTTATAGGGAAAAAGCTGAGTGAAAGAAAGCAGCGCCGTTACTGGAAATTAGCCCTTAAATCACTGGATAAGTGGCAATCACCGACTTTGCAAGCACTCATTAAGTTTTCGTTCAAGGGAGGATTCGGAAATGTACAGTGTGAACACAAGCAGCGACCAGGAAAGCCAGCCACTCAGAGGACTCTTCCATCAACACAACCGTCTCGCCCGCATTATCTCATCTGCTCTCCGCACGACCCTGGGAAGTAGACTGTTATCACTGTATCACTGTTTCAGAGGGAGAAACTGAGGTGCAGCAGGCAGAGCGCCTGGGTGCCTGGCTGACCCCGAAGTATGAGCCCATTCTTCTAACCTGCGCTCACTCCCTTCTGCCACCGTCACTCAGGAGCAAATCATGCTTCCTGTTGGGGGGGTTACAAAACCCTAAGTACTGCCATTTATTGTTTGCTTGAAATCGTTTTTATAGATTCTAATAGTGATTCACGCCCTCGGTAGGCAACTCGAGAAATGCACAAAGGAATCAAAACCATTTGTAATCCCACACGTCAGGGATGAAAGTTATTAACGTTCTGATTTATCTGTAAAGTTAGGATCACATGACACGCAGTTAAAAAGCCTTCTTCTTACACGTTACAAGTACCTTCCCGCGGCACTAAATATATTTCCAGGAGCGTAATTTCTCACGGACACGTGACATTCTGTGTTAAGCCTGGACCATCACGGAATTAGCCGGCCCCTCAGTTCGAGAGTCAGTGTGTGTGAGGCCTGCTCGCACTAAACGGAGGGATGTGCTTCCTCAGAAACGACACGGCGCCACCCGAGGCAGCCTTGGAGGTCATTCGGCCAATGATGCCTCTATTTTCTTTTATGATGGTCCAACGTGCATTACATATATTCGCCATTTTTGACCATTTTAAAGTGTGCAACCCAGCGGCACTATCACCTCTGCAATGTTGTGGACTCTCTCCAGTTCCAGAACATTTTCGTAACGATGTCATTTTAGAGGAGACACCTTAATCCTACACAGACAGGGACATCAGCCCCCACGGGTCATTCAATCAGCAGCGCCTCCAGGGTGGTGGCCTTAGCTTGGGCTGCCCTGGTGACGGGGACCCTACCACCTCCAGGGGCCCGCTCAGGTTTTCCCGGTGGCATGTCAGGGGCTGTCTCCCTCCAGCGCCTGCAGCCTGCACTCCCACCTGCCCCAGAGCCACAGAGGAGACTGCTGTCTCTTCTGTGTGACGGCCCTCCACGTTTCCTTCCAGGGTTGCTGTACGTCCAACAGGACGACTCCCATTTCCCTTCCTTCCTGATCCTAGTTAATGACCTCAAGAGGAAAAGGGCCTTCCAAGTCCCCTGCAGGTCATTTCCATGGGCTCAAAACCACAAATTCAGGGGGAAATGGGTTTACTCAACTGGAAGAAGGCAGTAAAGATATAGCTGATATATAAGAGAAAATAAAACAACAAGAAATAGTACTTTTGCTGGAGATAATTTCAACTATCACACTGAGATCCAGGTTATCACAAATACTACAAAATCCTGTTTTTACTTAATAGCGTTTTAATGGAAATGTCAGGCTTATACAATAAAAGTGACTAGTAAAGAAAATATAAATCAAGCTTACTAGTCCTTTGGGGTAATTTTAAAAATTGAATTTGGTGTATCCATGATTCATTAAAACAGGGGAAAGAATCTCCAATGCTCTATTTATCACCGTTTTTCAAATAAAATGGAATTATTTTTTATTAAACCTCTTGTGAAAAAACACCTATCTTTATTTTGCCTGGCAAGCTTACTGTCAAAAATTGCCAGTATTTATTTGGGACCTACTACACATATTTCAAGCATTGTACCAAGAACTTACCTATGTCTTCTCAAATGTCCCTCATAACAATTCTATGCCGGAGGTAAAACTGGCCCCGTTTTACAGAATAGGAGTCTGAGGCCCAGAGAACCTGACTACATGCCCAATATCACACATCAGTGGTGGAATCAGAATTTATACTTCTGTATTAGCTGTATATATTCCAAGAAATGAACAATATAGGAAGGCAGACAAAGCAAGGTCAAGTTGAAGACTCAGAGAAGATGTTCAAATTCTCTCAGAGAAATAGTTTTCATTTTAGTTAAGCATCCCTTCAATAATTTATTCATGAGCCACTTCCCAAGCACTTACCTGTCCCAGGGCCCGGGGACACACAGGTGAGGCGCACACAGTCCCCTACCCAGAAGCACTTGCCCAAGTGGGAAAGACAAGCCCCATCTGTAAACAGTCACTGAGGGAGGTGGAAGCGGCCAGGTGAGTGTGTAGAGGTGGGGCCCAGGGCATGTGGAAGGAGCAGGGTTACCAGGCCTTGGCGGAGGCCTGGAGGGAAACGGGTGGGAATATGATTTGAAAGCCCACGTGCATCGGGGTCCAACAGGATCTGCAATGGCAGACAAATGGGCTTGGGTTTGGCAGTGCAGGAGGTGAGAAGAATGTGATGAGCTTTAGGGAGGGAGGTGGCAGGATCAGAAGTGTGTGAAGATGAACGCATCTGTCAGGGGTACGTTTGTGCCCTGATCCCGGTAGGGGATGGATGAGGTCAGGAAGTGTGGTCCCTGGACCAGCAGCATTGGCATTGCCTGAGAACTTGCTAGAGATGCACTTCCTTGGCTCCACTGTGGACCTACAGACTGGGAGCCTGTGAGTGGGCCGGGCACTCTGTTTCAGGAAGCCCTGCAGCGACGCTGATGCAGGCCCGAGTCTCGCTGAAAGATGACTTTGGTAATTGCTTGATCATGGGGGACAGAAAGCCCTGGCTCTGGTTCCTGGGGGTCCTGTGGTTTGGCAGGAGATCCTGGTGGGCAGTGGTGCTGTGCTGGCCAAGGGAGGTGAGCAGGTTTCCTTCCTCATAGTCTGGCTGAGGCCTGTGCCCTCAGTCACTTGGGGATTTCAAATGCACACTGTCACTCCTGCGGAAACTGCTAGCTATGCGCTGCAGAAGTCCCTTAAATTAACCCAGCAGCTAATTGAAAGAGTTGGAGGGTGAAGTCACTAAAAATAAGCATGACTACCATGCAGCCCGGCTCTGTCACCTGGTAAATGTCTGCCGGCACAGAGGCCCCCTTTGCCTGAGGGTGACACTGCATTGTTTGAAGAGAAGGCAACAAGACTACAAACCGGGTGAGGCACGTGTTTCCAAAGTGATGAGGACAAGGACTGACGAGCGACCTTCGCCTGACATTCAAATCCCTGTAGGACCTGGACCCACAGGGGGTCTGTTCCCACCGGCTTCCCTTCCTGTCGCCAGCTTCTGAACGCCCACCTGGCCACTTCCACCTCACTCGGTCACCTTCCTCCATAGCGGAGTGTAACACCAGCAGCAACACCCACAGCGGTGATGGTATTGGTAGGACTTACTATGTGCCAGAAACTGCAACCTAAAAAAAATTAATCTCGATAAAATCCTACGAAGTTGGATTTCTTATCACTCCCATCTTACCAATGAGGAAACCAAGGCACAAAGACAGACTCCCAGGCTGAGGGTCTGGGACAGAAAGCCAGGCAGGCAGAGACCTTGGTTCTGACCACTGCACTGTGCTGCTTCCACGCAAGGCAGCTATCAGGCTCCAAGCACTGAGGGTCAGCGGGGTCACTCGTCACATCTCCTTTGGCCCAGGCAATGATCCTATCAATTAGATACTCTAAGTGGCCCCACTTTCAGTGACGAGAAGACTTAGCTTCAGAGAGGTTAAACTGCTTTCCAAAGGTCACTCCACTATTAAGTTAATAACGGAGAGACCTCTCTGACCTAGGGGTGGTGTGGGGCGTCCGAGGGAGGGTGGCCAGCAGGGCACCTAGTCTAACCCTAGAACAAAACTGATCAAAGACATAGCCTTTCTAGAAAGCATGCGGAGGAATCTGCTGGGGAAGCTTTAACTAAACTCAAGGTGATGACCTGGGAGGGACCAGCACCGATCTGGGCAAGGTTGTTCCATTATGATTGCCGAGCCAATCAACCCCCTCTTTACAGTCGCGGGCTTTGGTGAATCACTGACGCAATCACTGGCGCACAGCGCTAGGGGCGTGCAGGAATCAGCGAAGGCCCCATGGCAGCAAGCAGTGGACTAGATCTCTTTCCTCGTTCAGGATGAATTCCCAGAGCTGCCCGCTCAGGGTTCTGCAGGGGCATCTTCCTGCCAGACCAGGCAACAAATTAACAAAAGGACAAACATGAGGACCTACTCTAAGGTCTGTTCCCACGGACCGAAGCTCACACCGCTGCAGAGCTGGAAGGGCCTTCAGGGGTCATCGGGCCCAGCCCCTCCCAATCTCTGGGTGAAGGAGCTCACTTTACAATGGCCCCCCAATACGCTTTTCTAATAGGGCTCTGTCTGCTGGCCCCTCCACACAGAGCGAGTGTCTTCGCCTCGTCCCTCTTGCTCTCTGTCTCACCAGCTCAGGCATGTACAGGTGATGACACTCAGCCACACAGGCAGGGAGGGGTGCTGCCAGCAGCTCCTCCCCACAGGATGCTGGCCTGGTGCTCGAGCAGGGGACCAGAGGGTCGACTGAGGCTCAGTTGGAATCCCAGACCTACCCTCTGAGCTGGGTGACCTCGGGCAAGTCAGATAACCTCAAAGTTTCAGTTTCCTCTTTTATAGAATGGGAATAATAATGGTACTTAACCTTCAGAACTGATGTAATTACAGAGAAAACAGATGCAGGGTGCTCAGCACAGCACCTCAGTACCTGTTAGACACTTTGATTAGAATCACCAACATCTTCATCTTCCATGTGCCACCGTCTCGAGAGGCTCCCTGCCTAGTCACCAGCCTCAAGGGGAGAGGTCGGCACACAGCTCTGGGGACTCAGGACCACGCGGGGTCTCTTTAACCACTTTCTGACCTTCTGCGCCACCCCAGCCCACACAACTAGACACTAGACTGTGCCTCTACTCCTCCAAGGCCGTCCCGGCAATGTCACTGTGGGCTGCCCGGGCTCGGACCGCACCTGCCTCTTGTCCCCACCCGACCCAATCCCCCACGAGTCATCTTCTCAGGCCTCACCGGAGACCTGCCCCTTTTCCGAGACCCCGGTTCTCTGTGAGGGTTCCTGATGTCACGGAGCAATGCCGTGAAATAGTCGCATCTCTCCGCAAACAGAACAAAGTGAACTGCAGACGTAGGAGGGGCACCAGCAATGACCTCATTTTGCTTTATGGGGAAGGAGAGGCAACATTACTTGCTTGAGATGGTGGTAAAGGCAGGCCCCATTCTCCCGACTCCCTGTCCAGAGCCTTTAAAAAGAAAGAGAAGAAAGGAAAAAAACGATAGCGCTACTGAGCACAAATGCCAGAGAGGCCACAATTCTGGTACTGAATGAGGTGCTTCAGGCTCTTCCCATCACTCTGGCGGGCAGGGCAGAGAATTCTTCTTGCCCACAAGGGTGGCGGAGGCCCACTTCAGCCCGTCGAGTAGATGACCGCTGTCTTTCTGCGGATGACTGGGCTTGTGCTAGCTTCTCACTGAAACCTGGAGAACGGTTTTTCGAAGCCTTAGCCTTGCCTGCGCTGGCAGCCCGTGGCACGCTGGGCAGGGCCCCCCGCTCTTGAGCAGAGAGCTTGGGCCCCGCTCAGTCTGGCCGCTGCGTTTCCTGCCTTGCCTCCCCCATCGCACGCTGCCCCCTCCTGTTTTGAATGCTCTTTCCCAAACGATCCACCTGAAAAACACGCATCCCTCAAATTTTAGTTTCTGTGTCACCTTTCCCAAGAGCTTTCCAGAGCTGTTGGAGATAGAGTCAACCACCCCTTTCTACATAACATTCCGGGCTTTGCACATTTTTTCTTCATAGTCATTAACACAACTGAAAAGGTGAAAAGGTGTAACACAACTAAGTGTCTGATGCCTGTTTCTTGCACTAGGTTGAAAGCCGGGGAGGGCAGGGGGCGCTCTCATTCATCATGACTACGCTTGTGGCCCCAACACACTCCTGGCACACAGTAGGTGCTCCAAAGGTCTGGCAGTAAATACAGGAAGTGTCCCAATGAGAGTTCTCACGCTGGTCCAGTTCCTTAGACACAATTATTGGCTCACGTTCACATGTGAGGATACTGAAGGCCCTCAGAGGTTAAAGCCAGCTGCCTAAGTGATAAGGCTGGGACTAAGACCTGGTGGCTGTCTGCAGAGGTCACATTTTTAACCCCTCTGCTTCTGGTGGCCGGAATGAATCTTTCTTCCTCTTCTTCTCTCCTAGTCACTGCGCAGATGCTGTCACACTGTCTATGTGACAATCGTAATCAGTGGTTGTATTAGCCTCTGTTTTACAACCTCCCAAATTAGCAGGGAAGGCCAACTTAAGCTTTCATTGTCTAGTTCTGCTAATGAAGGGATCCTTTTAATTACATACTCAGCACCGATCTGCAAAAACAAAGCATTTCAGTGTTTAAACACAGTTCTGCACCAAAGTCAAGAGCTGTGTGGGCACAGACAGTAAGGGAGAAAACTCCGAGTGGAAGTTACTTTTCCTCGAGACTGTAATTCTTTCTGGCATTCAATTCCGTCCGAGCCCGGTTCATTTTCTACGGGCACCCTAACTCTCCTTTGGGCACTGTGCGCTCGGCAAATAAGCATTTGCCTTACCCAGGGAGCCAGCAGGCGTGTCCCACATCCAACATCTTTCCCCCTCGGATTTCAGATGAAATGCTCGCTTTGTGAATTTTACTTGTCACTGATTTGCCCTGAGGGTGCTCCCCACCCATGGGTGCCCATGCAGCCGGCTGGTCAATCCTGCATTACGGGTGCTGAATGCAAGGCCATCTTCCCTGGAATGTGTCCCAGGGGCTCATGGAATTTGCACCCTGCTTCCCAAGGTGATTTTGTGTGCCATTCTGGGTGAGACTCTCTCTAAGGCACACGAGGCCTGTGATCCCACAGACCTTTCTTGGGCAATGCTGCCTTGACTTTGCATTTGCATTTATTTGATCAGGGGAAAGGAGAGTTGCTCTTACAGAGCCCCTCCTCCGGGCCAGGCACTCTCCAGCACATTCATTACCCCGGTTTGGCCACACTGAGACCTGAGGAGGGAAATACTATCCTGTACTCCGGAGCCAGAATGCCAGGGTTGGAATCCTAACAGGCTGGGGATCTTGGAAAAGGGTCTTCACGTATCAGTGTCTTGGTGTCATTATCTGTGTCCTGGGGGTAATCGTTCTCCCCACGTCACAGCACTTGTGAGAATTAAATGGGCTGATACACGTAGAGTGCTTAGAACCATACCTGGCAGGCAGCAAGCGCTCGGTAGGTGGTAGCTGCTGCTGTTTATCAAACAAAGCTAAAACCAGGTTAAATAAAGTTCACATGGTCACACGCCTCCAAAATGGTGTCAGGTGGTCATCTGGGTCTGTCTGATTCCTGTGACCCTGTTTCTAGGCTTCCTGCAAGGTCAGGGGACGCCAAGGGCCCTGCTGGCCCTCCAGTAGGAGATCGGAGTCTCAGCTGTCGCCCTGGGAGCGTGACCTCAGGATATCATTCTATGTGCCCCATCCCCTCCTGACCTCAGTATGAGCACCCTGGTTTCTGCTTCTGCTGCTTCAAACACACTGCTCTCTCAAAGTCTGCTTTGAGACTTCCTTTTCTTCCTTTTCTAACTGGACTTCCTAATTGCCATTGACCTTGATCTTTCTCCAGCTCAGCTTCTTCATAGCGTCCAATGCAGCTGGCCCCTTTTTCTGAAACTCTCATTCTGTGTCCATGCATTCTCCGAGTGTTTTCCCATTCACTGCTTTTCTTCCTCTAAGGACCCTCAGTGGTAGGGGGTCCCTCAAGCCTCTGTCCTTGACCTACTCCCGGCCCTGCATAGTCCCCGTGGGCTGTCTCATTTACACACAGAAATGACTCCTAGGTCCTCCTCTCGTGCCTCGGAGCTTATGTGGCCCCTGGGCCTGATGCCCGTCCTGCTTACCCCTGCGCCCACAGCCAGGCCCTGACCCTGCTCATCCTTCCAGGCTCACTGCAAATGCCAGCAGGCTCACAGGCCTTCCCCGACCCCTCCCACCCAGAGATCTTCTCTTCTGGATTTCCCACAGCACTTCCTTTGCACGTCTCTTGTGGAATTTGTCATTTTCTAAACTTACATTAGGGCCATTGAAGCCTGTGGTTTCTTTCTCCCATAGACTGCTAGTTTGCCGAACATAAAATCTATTTTTGCTCCCCTCATAGTACTCCACATCTACCAGGTGATGCAAAAACAAAAAAAGTGCTGAGAAACGACTGTGTAAGTAAGAAAAGTATTCTTTAAGACAAGTAACATAAAGAATTTGGTGTAATTTTGTCCAAAGGCAGGAAAACAGGCCGGGGTACCTCTGGGTGTCATTTTCAGCTTAAGGTTCTATAAAGACCTCGCTTCGCGTACGGCACAGCAATGACCGCTCACAGTGATAATGAGACTGGCGGTCATCCCGGGCCCGCTCCGCACTAACTGCACAGCCCTGGGGAAGTCCTGCTGTTGCTCCGCCGTTTCTCTTCTGTAAGATGGAACTGGACACTGGGCCCCACCTCACTGAGGGTCGACGGACACAGTGCAGTGACGTAAGACGAAAGCCTAGCAACCTGGCCAGGCTGCTAAAGAAACAGTAGCTGTTATCACTCATTCGACACACATTTACTCCCTGGCCCCTCAAAAACCAGGGACATCGGGGTCAGCTCAAGCCCGGCCTCCCCGGGAAGATTTAACGGCGTCTTCCACGCCACGACGTTCTTTCCCCTCGGGAACTTTGGTCCTAACGAAGTTAGGTTTTAAAAAATGCAGCTAGGAAATTAGGCATGCATATCAGCAATCAGGTCCGAGAGGAAGTCTAACTTTTTCTCCGTGCAATTTGAATTCCCCGAACATAGAGCTTGTCAACATCCATTAAAGTGTTTAATTTCACTTGTCATTGTACAATTCCCCAAGCAGACATCCAGACAGTTCGCGGGCTGTTTCTCACGGAAGTACTAAATGTTTAGTTATCATGGTACGTTTTTTAGATGATGTCTCTCTGGTGGCTCTAGATACTCTAAGAGATTGCCTAAGTTCAAGTACAAGGTCAAGGCAGGGCGGTAGTGTTGTAGGAATTACGCATCAAACGCCTAGGTTTTAGCTCCAACACGGCCACTCACCAGCTGAGTCACCTTGGGCAAGGTACTGAACCTCTCTGAGCACCAGTCTCATTTGGAAAGCGGTGACAATAACACCAGGCGCACAGGGTTTTAGTGAGCCCTAAACGGAATGCCAAGTGTAAAGAAATCTGAAGAATGCCAGACATATCATTGGTGTTCAGTACGAGACAGCCTGAACGTCCCCAAGATTTGGAGACGCACAGACTGGGGTCTAGGGACGGCGGCACACACTCACTACCCTCTGCTCCAGGGACAGCTGTATGGAGCAGCACGCTTATTGTGACGCCATGGCCAGAACCGCCCAGTCCTGACCCTTCCTCCCTTCACAGCAGCCTTCCCAAATACCCAAATACATGCAATAACAGCCCTCCTTGACCGACTCACCTGGTGGGGACCAAAGGTTTCCCTGCCAACAGGCCTGTGGTGGGGACGCCTCCCCCAGAAAGAAAACAAGGGATAGTCTATCATTTAGTTCTCCCACTGACAAAGAGCACACTGAAGTCAGAGTTGGCCACTTACTTGGTTGTCATGGCAACGTTGACTGACCTACCCTGTCCTGCAAAACACGGAGACTGGGGAGCGAGGGGAACCTTTGGGAGGTGGTGGTGGGGAGATGAACCACAAGGTTCGTAAGAGAAGTACCCTCGTCTGTTTTTACAAAAACTGCTGGCAGAAGCACACCCCTCACCGGGGAATGGAGAAGTTCCTATTTTTACTGTATAGTCCCCTGGTGATTATAACTGGACTGAGAGGTCACCAGAAAGGCCTGTTCAGACCCGGCGACTGGGCAGATGTTAACTCCTTGGCAGCGAGGGGGAAAGCACCGCTCGGGCACGGGGAACCGAGTCGCGAGCCCCGGCCCCTGCTGCAGCCCAGTTCTCCGTCTGCGGGGCAGCTTCCTGTGCGTGGGCTCACGCAACCTGAGCAGCAGCTCGGGAAGACAAGGTGGTGCGCCCGTTTTCCAGGACAGAAGATTGAGTGCGGTGACCACGAACCAGTGAGTGCTGACAGTCATTTTCTCTTCGCGGTTGGCTCTCTGCCTCTTAAAAAGCTCCATCTCTGCGCACGTTTTTTCCAAATGGGTTCAATTCTTTCCCTCTTAAGCTCTGTTTGGCTTTTAAAAGTCACCTTCTAAGTCCAACCCCTCACAGTCAAATCCACACAGATGTCCCACTGGCATCCAAGTTGAACACAACTTGTTCCCCAACTTCCTCTGCCCCCCCAAACCGCTCTGTGTGGTTTCCATGTTGTTACTGGCCACCTCGCCGTCCTCGTGAGCCAAACTCAAAACTCTGAAGTCGGCTTTGGCTTTTCTCTCCTCCTTGCCCTGGTTTCTGGGGGCCTGTACAGAGGTCCTCCACTGTCCCCTCTCCATTCAGAGGCTCTGATTCCAACACCGTGGGGAGCCCGAGCGGCGGAAACAGCAAGCACGGTGGTGGTTTGCCGCAGAGGCTGTGGGGTCATGGTGCGTGGGCTCTGGCTGAGGTCCCGCCCGCATGCTGAGCACGCTCCCTCATTTGGTCCTCACCACAGCCCTTTGAGGCTACCGTCATTCTGACCAGGATTCCCATTTTCCGTGGGAGACGTTCTCCCCGTGAGACACAAGAGAAGTGACATAATTTGCCTGAGGTCATCTGGATCGGCTGGACTCGAGCGCCCTCACTTGTAACAACAAGCAAAGCTTCTTCCCAACTCACCGGGTTTCTTGAGCGAGGGGCTTGTGGTACTGGGCTTGTGTCTCAGCACGGACTGCAGGGTCTGCTCGGCTGCCTCTGAGGAGCAGGAACTGACTGACGGTCTCAGCTCAGGGCCAGCCAGCCCGTGGGCTCCTCGCCACTGCCACCCTTTCTCACTGTATGACCTCAGGGGAAACCACCAGATGACAGCTAGGGGTCTGCAGCAGGCAGAACAGTGCCCCGACCCCTGAAATCTGTCAGTGCAACCTTATTTGGAAGCAGGTCTCTGCAGATGTCATCGAGATAAGGATCTCAGAGATGAGATGACTCTGACTTAACGCAGGCCCCAAATCCAAGTGCCAGGGACCCTTAGAACAGAAGGGCAGAGGGATCTCACACACACACACACACACACACACACACACTCACACACACACACAGAAGAGGCAGGGGGGCGACTGAGGCAGGGACCAAAGGGGTGTGGCCACAGACCATGAAGCTCTGGGAGCCACCAAATGCTGGAAGGGGCCAGGACAGAGCCTCTCCCAGGGGAATCCCATAGGAGGGGTTCAACACCTTGATTTCCAACTTCCGGCTTCAGGCACTGGGGGGGGGGACACATTTCTGCAGTTTTAAGCCACCGAGTGTGTGGTGACTTCTTACAGCAGCCACAGAAGACAATACTCAAGGACTCAGTTTCCTCCCTGATATAATGTAACTGGAAGCAACTAGAGCAACGCCAGGTGCGCAGTACGTCCCTCACACGTGTTAGCTGAACCGAACTAACATACTCTGAGACATTATCTCAGAAACCTCTCCCCAGGGCACCCCTGGCTGACGACTTCCATCCTGTAATGTCGGCCTTGTAAAATGTTTAACTTCAGAACCCAAGAGCCAGGAAGAGGAACCACAGGGAGTATCTCCTGCGAGCCCAGAAGCGGGGGATGCACGGGAAGCTGGCAGAGGCGGCCGTGTCCTTGTGAGGCTGGTGACTAAGTGCTGGCCCGTCTCCAGCTCTGATGAGCCTGTCACAGTGGGTTTCACAAAACATCTGTTTCAGGAACAAGCCTGTTGTTTCAGGCAAGCTCTAGAGATAATAGTATGTTTTTCCTATATACAGCCATGACATGTTCACTGAAGCTGAGTATTTCTAAATATGACCAATTTCTGGAGTGGCAGAAGCCCATCAAACTCTTCCAGAACATAGATTGCATGAGGGCAGTGCAGACGGCTTCTTCCGTGCCTGCAGACCTGAAGCAGCATCCACTCTGGCTGGAAGGGAAGCAGGTGTGGGGGTGAGGGGAGTGGGGGTAGGGAGAAGTGAGCTCTCTGAAATTGGTCCCTGTAAAGGTGATGCTTAATTCTGCAAGGCAGTCAGGTCCCTGGGCTTCATGCATATGGATGGCTGCCGTGGTGGGGTGATACTGCAATTTCTCTCCCTGCGTTAATCGACTGCAGTCCGCTCTGCCCGTGCACATACTAATGATCCCCGGGGCCTGAACTTGGCTGGATTTGATTCAATTCTGGCTCCGATAAGAAAGCACCTGTGTAACAACCCATGGGAAGTGAGTGGACCGTGCCTTGGCATGAGGGAGAGAGAACCAGAAGGCAGGTCAACAATTAGGAAAGTGTCGGGCAGGTGAAGGGGGAACGTGGGCCAAAGAGAAAAACCCCTCAAGATCTCCCAGGCAGAGGCTCCCTGGGAGCAAACATACAAAAGCTGCCTTCTTCTCCCTTGTCCCTGGGGAGGGGTGCGATCTGAGCAGATCAAGCTCAGAACACACCTGCCTTCACAGCCAGGGCAGCTGGCTGGTGTGCTCCTCCGGAGTCAGGCCTGAAAGGCTCTGGGGTGGGGCAGCAGGGCCTTGGGTGAGCCACGCCCAGTCCCCACTACGCCCGAGCTTCCCCACTGGGGGGGTCTCCGCTCCTGATGCTCGCAGCCTTGGCCTCCAGTCCCTACTCCAGGTCTCCGGGTCCCAGCATTGTCTCCTTCTTCACCAGTCTGCTGCTGGGGTCCCAGCATGTCACGGGGGCAAGTGCATCCTGGTGACCTCCAAGCCACTGAGGCCAGGTGCGTATAGCACAGAAGGCAATGACTCTGGTCCAACTTCCCCCGAGTACCCTAAGCCCCACGGACTGCCCCCAGAGGGAGCGCCAAAGGAATTGATGCGTTCAGGAAGGAAATAGCTTCAAGTCACAGAGACCAGCAAGTTGAGGACCTTCATTCTGTGTATAGACGAGGACTGAGCTCTGGAGGCCGGACATGACTTGTCCAGCATTTCCCGGCGCTTGGGTGAAGAACCCAGGCTTCCCAGCTCCCGGCAGTTTGCTGCAACAATGCCCTCGGCTCTTCCTTGGGCTGGCGTCAGCTCTTTGCAGACAGGGTCCTGTCAGACTCGTTTCTGACTCTCCCACAGCAGCGTGGGGCCAGGCCCGGAGCAGGGGCTCAAAAACTGTTACCCAGACATGGCTAGATGGGTCTCCTTTGTCGACACTGACGTGGTACTGAAGCCAATGCAAAGGTGCTGTTTCAGGATTCTGAGAACACCTCCGCCTGCAGAGCGGAGGTGCCGTTTCTGCCCAAATCTCCTTGTCATGTCACTGTGTCAATTCCTACCTTGTGTAACTGTGATCATGGGTCCCCACCGTAGCAGTGGCTGTCCATCGGAGGCTGTGGCACCCAGGCACTGCCGGGGACCATGACCACAGGTCCCATTTAGCTCTGCCCTCATCCCTGCTGGGTGGGATTTATCAGCCACTCTTTGTGGGCAGAGACAGAGGCTCAGAAAGGTGAGTGGTTTGCCCGAGGCCACAGAGCTCAGCAGCGCTGAGCACACCTTCTGCTCTAGGTCCGCACCGTTTTACGGAAGACAGGCTGTTCTGCCATGAGGATGGCGGTGATATGTAGTGAGAGGTAACGAGGACTTACTCTATGCCAGGCGCGGGACAGGTATGAACGCACCTAGTTCTCACTACAATCCTATGAAACCCTGTCTCCACCAGGTAGGTGAGGAAAAACAGAGACAGAGTCTCCACGTAACACCCCCAGGCGATCCCAGTCTGTCCAGAACACGGGAACCCGCTACAGGCAGAGTGAGCTCAGAATGGGAGGCTGGGGTGCGAGAGGACCCCAGAGCTGGGCTGGCCTGCTTGTGGAGTGACTGTGGGCAAACGACCGTAACATTTTCTTAAAAAACATTTTCATAAGACACATATAACATTTTAACATTTTAACATATATAACGTTTTAACTATTTTAAGGGTACAGTCCTGTGCCCTTGGCATTGTTGTACACCCATCACCGCCATCCCTCTCCAGAACTTTTTCATCTTCTGCTGAAACTGAACGTCTGTCTCCATTAAACGCTCACCCCCCACACCTCCCTCCCCCCAACCCCTTCTAACTTTCTGCCTCCGGGAACTTGGCTGCTCCAGGTACTCCATGTGAGTGGAAGCACACAGCATTTGTCCTCTGTGAGTGACTCATTTCATGCAACAGAGTGGCCTCCAGCTTCATCCATGTTGTAACACATATCCTTCCTCTCAAAGGCAGATAGCATGCCCCGTTCCGTTTATCATCCGTCCACCAGGGAACACCTGGGTCGCTCCACCTCCTGGCTACCGTGCACCATGCTGCTGTGAACCGCGTGTACATGGGCAGGTTACTTTTAAGCTCATCACCTTCTGCCCCAAACCTGAGCCTCCAGCTCCATTCCCCGACCCAGAGCACAGAGTCACTGCCCACCCAGAGCCTGGGCCAGAAACCAGAGTGGAGAGATTACTTCGTGCCCTTCACCACGTGGAGGAGCCGAGTCTCGTCCCTCTGTGCTGCCTCAGCCCCCACCTGCCCCCACCCCGATCGCCACTCCCCACAGTCCAGCCACCCTCCCGCTCCTTTCATCGGTGGGTCACCTGAAGCTCAACAGCCTTTTCACCAGCCCCCTTGCTTCCAGTCTCCCCTGTCAACACACCCTTCATGTCACAGCCAAACTGCAGATCTGACTGTGTCGCTGGCGGCCCTGACCCTGTTCTTGGCTCTCTCGCTCACTTCCTTCAAGTGCTTATGAAAACTCTCTTTTTCAGACAGGCAACCCCCTCTGCTTACAGACAGTTGTGACCCACACTCCCCCGGCCCCCCAGCGTCCCTGCCTTGCTCTCTGGTTCTCTATGGCACTTACCACCATTCATCAGAGCATAGACTTTGCTCATTTACATTTTATGGTCCATCTCCTGCCCTCTCACCCTCCAGCCCCGATAAAGAACGTCAGTTTCACAAAGGCAGCGGGTTTCGAACCACTGACGACTCAGACCTGGCACACGGCAGGTGCTCAGGAACACGGGCCGAGTGCGCGCGTGAGTGCACAAACGACTGGGCTCCGCTCTCTGCCTGAAGGACAGACTCTCTGGCCTGGTCAAATCCTTGCACGCTCTGGCTCTGTGTCCTCTCCAGCCCCACACCCACGTGAACTCTGGCCAGCCTGCACTGCTCAGCAAGTCCTTCCGTGACTCACCAGCCCTGGGCCTTTGCCCATGCTGTTGTCTCTGCCCAGAATGTCACATGCCACCTCGCCCCACCCTTCTGCGGGCATGGATGGCCCCCTCCATGAGCCTCCCCGACACCCTATTTTTACCCCTTTCGAAGCCCTTTGCACTGGACCGTAACTGCTCATTTACTTGTCCACAGCTGACCCTCTGCTCCCAGCCCCACGAGGGCAGGGTGCGTTCTCAGTGCCGTGGACAAAGCACACTGTAGCTGCACAGCTAACGTCCAGGGGAAACGCGAGCCAGCCTCTGAGTCTCCACTGCTCACGCGTGCAGGAGTGGCCGTGCGGCTCCCACAGGGACCCCCAGGGTGAAAGGCACGTCCAGAACGGGCAGCATCTGCCACTGTTCCTGGCACAGGGTGGCCTCCTCACGCCCAGCAGCTCAGCATGGACACTCGGGTGTAATGGAGGGATCGCAAGCACTTGTGTTAGATCTGCTGTTTCCACTGTACTAGAAGCCACCAGCAGAAGTCCTGCCGTCATCTGTCACCTCTGGGGGCCACACTGACGTGCCGGCCCCAGAGAGAGCTCCTGTCATTTGCTGTCTTAGCCATCACATTTTGGCAGCTTGCCCGCTGAGCAGAGAAGACCTCCAAGTCCTCTTTCTTCTCAGAACTGACTGTATTTATAATCAGCATGTCATGGAATAGAAAACTTCCGGGACCTCAGGGACCGGCTGCGGATCTCTTGCCTTCCATCTGAGGACACGGGTTCGGAGAGGTTGAACCACCTGCTCACAGGCTCACAGCCAGCTCGGGATTTCGCTCCCTCCTCCTTTAATGCCCAGTTTTAATTCTCTCTGGTTGAACCCATTGGACTTTTTAGTCCGAAACTCTTGCTTTGGCTAAATCCTGACATCATTACCACCGCACTAACTGCAGACAGAAGGGACCATCTTTAACTTCCATAGTCTTCCAGCTAAGCAGCCTCGCACAGAAAAAGCAGATGTGACTTTCCACCTGCTCACTCCCACTGGCCCCCTAGACAATGGGACTGCCATCAACAGAGGGATGGCAATGTCCACCACACCACTCTCCTTTGCCGAGCCCCTCCATGGGAACACCTCCGCCTGCCAGAAGCGCACCCCCCCTTTGCTGTGGGTGCAGGAGCTCTGCTCGTGGGCCACACTGCGTGGAGGGAGGCAGCGGCAGGAGGATCGTGGGGCCTGGAATTTGGGGTGTTGGCAGAAGGACCAGGGAGGGAGCGAGGGGGTGCCCCCAGGTGGAAGTGACCCCCGAGCTGCCTTTCACTGGGAAGGGAGCGGTGAGTCATCTGGCACCACCAACAGACTAATTCACAACCTCTGGTCCCAGAGGAAACCATTACTCGTAATTATTATTATTATTATGCATAATGACTAATTAGTAAAAATAGCTACCATTTACCAAGTGCCAACTTATGCTTACTGCTTAAAGTATATTACTTCTTTTTTCCTATTTTATGCTTCTCAGTTTATTTTCTATTTTTCTAATTATAAAGTCAATAGATGTTCATGGAAAAAATGTTTAAAGATATCGAAAAGCAGGAAAAGGAAGAAAGTAACCCAGCCTGTGTTTCGCCACCCACACGCTGCCACCGCTAACACGCCGGTGCTTTCTTTCCAGGAGGGCTTCGCCGTCTGCTCCTCTACCTTCTCCGAGCGTGTAGCAGTGTGTGCTGCGTGAGATTTAACGCAGTCGTGACCACACTTTTACAAAAGCGACTTTTAACTCGCACGATGACCCTGTGAGTTGGGTATTATTATCTCCATTTGACAGAGGGGGACTCTGAGGCTCAGAGAGTGTAAGTAATTCGTCCAAAGTCACACAGCAGGGTAAATGGCTGAACAGGGGTTCATGTCAAGTTTTTCTTTTGTCAAAACTGTTCTTTCTCCTCTCTGCTGGGCTGTTTCCCCCTCACTACGGGAGCACTGGGAATAGTCCTAACGGCACCTCTGCCTCCACTGCCCCATCCCCTGCCCGTGCCTGCTGGGCTGGGCCCTACTGAAAGATGTGGCTCCAGGGAGAGGAGAGGCAGAGTGCTCCAGCTCTGGGGACCCACGGGCTGGTCCCTGACTATGGAGAGCTTCGAGAGGTGAAGCTTCGCTGAGGACATTCTGTCAGAAACTGGGGGGAATCTGAGTTTTCTCTCCATGTAGACGCCCGGGAAGCTGAAGCCAGAAAGCATACTGAACCATCTCTTGCAGCCTCTTTTGCATGGGACAAATACAAATAACCTCCACAGAGCGGCTGCAGGTTGGCCTGGGGGCCTCTCTAGCCCGGCCAGCCAAGCTGTCAGAGGCTGAGGACACGACACACCCGTGGGGGGGCACATGACAGCCTGCATTCCACGTTTCCTCAGATGGTCTGAGCGAGCCGTAGGTGCCAGGCGTGTTTAAGCTGGCACCAAGCAGAGACACGCGTGGCACCTCCCACGCGCCAAGCACTGGGCCCGTGGCTTACAGGTGAATCAGGCAGACACCGGGAAGAAGAGAGCCCTTTAAGGATTGCTGAGGCACAGACACAGATGCAGAGACCTTTTTTGTTCAAAAACCTGGAGGTCAGATTCCTTCACGGTGGAAGAATTCGTGGTTGCAAAGAAAAGCTGGGGGTACCCAGGGCAGGAGCAAACTGATGAAGGCCCTTTGCGAAAGTCTCATGTTCGTGGAAATGAAGCAATAAAGATATAGGACTAAATAATATGTCGTATCTTTATCTCACATGTCTTCAACTTAGGAGCAATAAGCTGTCCTTCTCTCCTCCCCTGACATTTTCAGGATCTTCTCCCTCGCAGTCTGAACGAGATGTCTGGAATATATTCTGCTTGGCTGCAGAAAAGGCTCCCAGTGAGCCTCATTTCTGTGTGTGTCTGTGTTTCTGTGTGTGTTTATTGCGTGTGTGAGTGAGTGTTCCACAGACTAAAAATTCAGTCACCTCTAACTGAATCACCAGTTGTTGGATCCCACCGCTGGGTCCTACCGGAGTCATGGGGTGCGGTGAGTGAGAAATGCTGGGACGCTCCTGCCTCCAGGTGGGTGCTCAGACACGGAGGGATTTCCTAGCATACCAGTCACACTCCCCCACCCTCACCAGCTTCTGGGGCAGGACTTCGGGCCCACTTCCTACCTCCAGGCCAAGGAGCTGCCCCATTGGCCCACATCACCCAGGTAACCCCTTTGCTATGGACACACGTGGGAGGTCAGTTCTAAAGCAGTGGCCACACCCCTCAGCCGCCTGATCTCACTCCCAGCTTTAGTAGCTGACTGGTTCTGTGCTGCCTTTCTCCTCTTCCTCGTCCCTCCCCACCTCCTGGGTCCTCCTTTTCTCATATTCCCAACAGGAGTGACTCACACTTCTCACATGTGGGAAGAGACGTGCTCGTGGTTGCACAGAAAGGTATGTGGAAGGAAATATGCAGGCGCCTGAGCTTTGGGGAGGGGGTCTGGAGGGCCCGTAAGGATTACTGCGCAGACCCCAGCGCTGAGGAGCAGGAAGCCCCTTCTCTGCCCATTGGGAGGGGAAGAAACATCCAAGCCGGGTTCAAGTCCCAGCTCTGCCACTGAGAGGCTGTGTGGCTTTGGGCAAGTCACTCAGCACTTCTGATCCTCTGTTTTCTCAGCTTTAAAATGGAGATACCGCCCCTGCAAGGTTGTTATAAAGACTGAGTGATCACCAATGTACATATATACATATAATACAGAAAATACAGAATTATGTATTACTTTTGTCAAATGTGTTAAAACACTCATTTTGCACACACATACACAACCAGGTGCAAACTGTGGCTGGCATGGAGCAACCTCTGTGGGCTGACCGTGCCCACATGCCACAAACCCATCAGGGAACACAAATGCCGGGATGAAAGGAGAAGGACTAGGTAAGCGGAAAGCATTTAAAGAGAACACTGAGGTGCGCTTGCTTCTGTGCTTGGAATGGAATAATACTCATCCTATCATTTCACAGCTAGGACTTTGCAGGCTGCTCCAGCACAGCTCAGGGACACTAGCGACAGTGTGGGTTAGGTAAACAGGCCGGCTTCCCTCCACACACTCAGTCTGAAAATAAAACACGAATTGCTTGGATTCCCACTTTCATGACAGAGCTCTCTTCGGAAACAGCACTGAAGAAAACACTAACACCTAAAAATATTCCCACATTTAATAATGATCATCCAAGGGACATCTCCAGCTGCCTGGCTTTTACACAGGATTTCGTTTTTAACATACTATTCCCCTGGAGCACCCCAGCCCACCCCCCGAGGCTGGAGTCCCACAGAGTCAGCCCCCAGACCTCCGCCAGCCGGCTCAGCCCTGTCTATGCCTTGTGCCAGGCCTGGCCTACCAGGTGGAGTCCAATTGCCTTAGACCCAGGGCTGTTCTTTTTGTTAAAATGAGAATCCTCACCCCTAGGATGGATCTGACTCCAGTGGCTCCCAACCCCATTCTCACGGAAGTGGTCACCGCCACCCAGCGGAGCTTCTGCCTCAGTGGGTGCCTGGCTGGGGCCCCTCAAGGAGTTGCCCACCAGGAGGAAACCTGGCCAGGCTCCCTGCCCATTTGACTGGGTTCCCTGCCTGCTTCTTCCGCCAAGAAAGCAGGTGCCGTTCTCCACCCTCCTGCATGCTGTCTTGGTCCAGCTGTGCATCAGGCAAGCTCAGGACACCATGAGGCCACGAGGCCTGGCTTACCAGTGGGCACTAGTGCCTGACCATCCACGCTCCTCCTGACATCACGCGCCTCAGCTGTGGACCCAGACAAACCCAAGTCTGGGTGGTCACGCTCTTTCACTCTGAGCAGTTCTCCCAACTCTCTGGCTCTTGCGGCCCAGGCCCTCAAGCCTCTGAAAGTGCTGGTCTACGCTGTGCATTCCTACCAAGTCCAAGTTGCGGGGTTCCCTCTAATATCTCTGGTTTTCTTACTGAAATACCATACTTCTTTGTAGAAGGCATGAAAAATAAAGAGCTGTGTAGGTTAGAGAACAAAACTCTCTTACATAATCTCACCATCCAGAAATTATCACTTTGAATAGTTGGATAAATTCCCTTCCAGTCCTTGTCTATGAATA
>VMDR010004932.1:0-55727 GCA_007922815.1 Macrotus californicus
ATTATAGTTGGAGACTTCAACATCACACTTTGTCTACTGTATAGAACAATTAGACAAGATAAGCCAAGAAAAGAAAGCTTGAACAACACTATAAACCACCTAGATCTAATATATATATATATAATACACAGACTATACACACACACACACACACACACACACACATTCAGTTCACCCAGCAACAGAATATACATTCTTCTGTAGTGCACAGGGAAAATTAGGTGGACCACAAAACTAAATTTTAGAAGATTAAAACCATACACAGCATATTTTATGACTACATGAAATGAAATTAGAAGCAAACAGGAAGAAATTTGGAAATTTTACAAGTATGTGGAAACAAACCTTTTTTTTGTTTTTACTCTATTATATTTTATCCTATTTCACTCTGTTATATTCTATTACAGTTGTCCCAATTTCTTTTTTTCCTTTTGCTCCCCCCTCCACCCAGCCCACCCCTTACCCACAGTCAGTCTTCTCTCCGTTGTCCATGACCATGAGTCCCTCACACATGTTCTGTGACTAGTCCCTTCTTCGTTCCACCATTCTTCCTCTCCTCCCCTCCTATAGCTATCAGTCTGTTTCATGTTTCCATGTCTCTGGGTGTTTTTTTTTTCTTGTTAGTTTATTTTGTTCAATTGATTTCAGTTATAAGTGAGGTCATACGGTATTTATCTTTCGCTGACCGGCTTATTTCACTTGGCATACTAGTCTCCAGTTCCATCTGTGCTGTCGCAAAAGGTAGGACTTCTTTGTGCTGTATGGTATTCAATAACATACTCTTTTTTAAAACCTCCACAAGTTAAAGAAATTGCAAGACAAATTAGGAAATACTTTGAGATTAATGAAAAGGGAAACACAGCACACAAAAATGTGGGGTGCAGTGAAAGCACTGCTGAGAGGGACACTCACAGCTGTAAATGCCTACATTGAAGAAAAAGGATCTCAAATCAATAATCTAATCTTCCATTTTAAGGAATTAGAAAAAGAGCAAACTAAACCAAAAGGAAGGAAATAAAGATTAGAGTGCAGATAGAACAAAATAGAGTATAGAAAAAAAAATAGAATCAATGAACAAACAGAAAAGGCTATTTGAAAAAAATCAACAAAATTGACAAACCTTTAGCTAGACTGATGGAGGAGAGACGATTCAATTACTAAAATCAGAAACAAAAGTGGGGGTATTACTAACAATTATACACAAATAAAAGAGAGGGTAACAAGAAAATACTGTTAACAGTTGTATATCAACATATTAGATAGCCTAGGGGTCCTAGGAACACACAACCTCCCAAGTCTGATTCAAGAAGAAAGAAAATCTGAACAAACCTATAATGAGATTAAGTCAGTAATTTAAAAACTCCCAACAAAGAAAAAGGACCAAGAGACTTCACTGATGTATTCTATCAGACAGTTAAACAAGTAACATCAATCTTTCTCAAGCTGTTCCCAGAAAATAGAGGGAATACTTCTAATTCAGCCTATGAGACCAGTGTTACCTTGATACCAAAGCTAGACAAAGACATCACAAGAAATGTGCAAAAATCCTCAGTGAAATACCAGCAAACTGAATCTAGCAGATGTTAAAAGAATTATCTAACATGACCAAGTGGGATATGTCAAAGGAATACAAAAATCATTCAGTATACAAAAATCAATGTAATACACTATTAATAGGAAATAAACACATGATCATCTCCATGCAGGAAAAACACTTGAGAAAACCCAACAACTTAAACCCAAGAAACTAAGAACAGAGAGGGAGGCAAAAGGGGAAGACTAGGATGACTGTAATAGTATAAACGATGAAATATAATAATAAAAAAATTTACAACGAGAAAAAAATAGAAGGGAAATGTATCAACCTGAAATAAAGGGTGTCTATGAAAAGCCACAAGTAACATATTTAAGGATGAAAGAATAGACACTTTCCCCAAAGACTGGGAACAAGACAAAGTAGTCTTGCCATGACTGTTGAACATTGTATTGGAAATTTCGGTCAGGGCAATTAGGCAAGAAAAAGAAATAAAAGGCATCTAAATTGGAAAGTAAAAAGTAAAACTCTATTCACAGATGGCATGATTGTATATATAGAAAATCTTAAAATATTCATACAAAATCTATGAGTTAATAAATGAATTCAACGAAGTTGCAGGAAAAGATATATGATGAACATACAAAAATCAGTTGTATTTCTAAACATTAGCAATGAACATCTGAAAATAAAACTATTCCATTTATAATAATATCAAAAAGAATGAAATACCTAAGGACAAATTGAACCAATGTGGTATAAGACTTGTACACTGAAAAATACAAAACTATAAAACACCCTGTGTTCATGGGTTGAGATGGCAATACTCTGCAAATTCATCTACAGCTTCAGCCCCATTCCTATCAAAATTTCAACTGCCTTTTTGCAGATATGGACAAGCTGACCCTAAAATTCATATGAAATTGCGAGGGACTGGTTCCCAAACAGCCAAAACAGTCTTGGAAAAGAACAACAAAGTCAGGGCACCTAAACTTCTTAATTTCAAAACTTAATGCAAACCTGTAGTAATTCATATAGTGTGGTACTGGTGTAAAGACAGGCACATAAACCCATGAGATAGAGTTGAAACCTAAACATCTCTGCTCAATTGATTTTGACAAGGGCCCTAGGGCCATGCAATGGAGAAAGAATATTCTCTTCAACAAATAGTCCTGGGAAAACTAGGTATCCCCAAGAAAAGGAATGAAGTTGACTCCCTACTTCACATTGTATACAAAAATTAAAATAGATCAAAGAACTAAATGTAAGAGGTAAAGCTATAAAAATCTTAGAACAAAACAGAATAAATATATTTTTTAAGACTTTTATTTATTTTTTAGAGAGGGGAAGGAAGGGAGAAAGTGAGGGAGAGAAACACCAATGTATGAGTGCCTCTTGTGTGCCCCTCACTGAGGACCTGGCCTACAACCCAGGCATGTACCCTAGAATGGGAATTGAACCCGTGACCATTTGGTTCGTAGGCTGGTGCTCAATCCACTGAACCACACCAGCCAGAGCAAAAAAACAATAAATATTGATGACCTTGGAACTGGCAACAGATTCTTAGATATGACACCAAAAGCACAAACGACACAAAAAAAAATTGGACTTTATCAAAATGAAAGCTTTTGTGGTTCCAAGGACACTATCAAGAAATTAAAAGATCTGGTCAAGAAGGAGGCATAGGCAGACGCACTTTGCCTCCTCGCATGACCACAGAGAGAATTACAACTAAACCTCAAAACAAATAACACCCGGATCTGTCAGAAAATCGAACTGTATGGAAGTCCAATAATCAAGGGTATAAAGAAGCCACATTCATCCAGACAGGTGAGAGGGGTGGAAACATGGAGATGGGCAGAGAGGCAGTGATGACGGCAGAACCAGCAGTTCACATTCACACGTGGTAGATAGAAGTCAGGATGGATACCTTGGGAGTAAGGGATCCCAGCCCCAGGCTGGACAGCACAGCGCAGGGTTCCAGCTCTGGGAAGATAAATCCCCATGACTGCTGGCTGTACAAACCAGTGGGAGCTGGGGTGGTGGAAGAAATTGCTGGATTTTCCAGGAGATTCTACAGTCTTAGAATGTATGCAAACCTACTCACTCTGGGATTCAGCACCAGGGCAACAGTTGGAAGGGCACCAGTAGCATATGGGGAGTGGATGAAGTGACTGGAAATGAGGCAATTGTCAGGCAAACCTCCAGAAGCCAGGCATCAGCATTGTCCCCTCTCTGATTCCTCCCTGCCACACAGAGCGGGTTGCCCCACCCTGATGATCGCCTAAGGCTCTGCCCCACACGATTTACAAGTGCCTTTTCTGCAACAGGCCATGCTACTAAGACAAGGAGTCAAAGCAGCTCTACCTAGTACACAGAAACAAACACAGGGAGGCTGCCAAATTGAGGAGACAAAGAAATATGGCCCAAATGAAAGGGCAGAACACAACTCCAGAAAAAGAACTAAACAAAACAGGGAAAAACCAACCTATCAGATGCAGAGTTCAAAACACTGGTGATCAGGATGCTCAGAGAACTCACTGACTCTGGCAACAATATAAAGGAAGACATGGTTACATTAAGTGAAATAAAGAAAAATCTACATGGGACCAACAGTGAAGGGAAGGAAACTGAGATACAAACCTATGATTTGGAACATAAGGAAGAAATGAGCATTCAACCAGAACAGCAAGAAGAAACAAGAATTCAAAAATCTAGGAGAGTATAAGCCTCTGGGACATCTCCAAACATGCCAACATTGGAATCATAGGGATGCCAGAAGGAGAAAAAGAAGAGCAAGAAATTGAAAACTTACTTGAGAAAATAATGAAAGAAAATGTCCCTAATTTGGTGAAGGAAATAGAAATACAAGTCCAGGAAGCACAGAGAGTCTCAAATGAGTTGGACCCAAAGAGGACCACACCAAGGCACATCATAATTACAATGCCCAAGGTTAAAGATAAAGAGAGAATCTTAAAAGAAGCAAGAGAAAGAGGAGAGTTATCTACAAAGGAGTTCCCATCAGACTGTCACTTGATTTCTCAAAAGAAACCTTGCAGGCAAGAAGGGACTGGCCAGAAATATTCCAAGTCATGAAAGGCAAGGACCTACATCCAAGATGACTCTATCCAGCAAAGCTATCATTTAGAATGGAAGGGCAAATAAAGTGCTTCCCAGACAAGGTAAATTTAAAGGAGTTCATCATCACCAAGATATTATTACATTAAATGTCAAGGAACTTATTTAAGAAAAAGATGTAGATGAAAACTATGAACACTAAAATGGCAACAAATCCACAGCTATCAACAACTGAATCTAAAAAAAACAATAAACTAAGCAAACAAGCAGAACAGAACCATAGACATGGAGACCACTTGGAGGGTTATCAGCTGAGAGGGGATAGGGAGAGAACGGGGAGAAAGTGCAGGGATTAAGAAGTATAATTGGTAGGTATAAAATAGACACGGGGATGTTAAGAACAGTATAGGAAAAGAAGAAGCCAAAGACCTTATTATATGCATGACCCATGGACATGAACCAGTGAGGGGGACTGCTGGAGGGAAGGGGGGTACTGGGCAGAGGGGGGCAAAGGGGTAAAATTGGGACAACTGTAATAGCATAATCAATAAAATACATCTTTTTTAAAAAAGAAAGGAAAAAGACCACCCACAGAATAAGAGAAAATATTTGCAGATTACATATTTGATAAAAGCCTCATGTCCACAACACATAAAGAACTCTAACAACGACAAAGGGCAACCTTGTATTAAAAATGGGCAAAGGACTTGAATAGCCATTTTTCCAAAAAACAAAAACATACAAATATCCTGCAAATACGTGAAAAGATGCTGAGCATGACTAGTCATTAGGTAAATGCAACTTAAAACCACAATGGTACACCAGTGGACACCTAATATGCTGGCTATTCTCAAAAGACATGGTGAGCATGTGGCAGAATGAAACCCTTATATAAACATTGCTGGTGGGAAGGTAAATTTGTACAGCTGCTGTGCAAAAACAAGAAATTGGTCCTTCTTCAAAACCTTACACAGAGTTACTATTTGAATCAGCAATTCCATCCCTAGTCACAGACCCAAGGGAAAGAAAGTGTGTGTCCACACAAAAGGGAAGGAAGTACATATGTGCTAGAGCGTGGATGAACCTTGAAAACATACTCAGTGAAAAAAGACACAAAAGGCCACATGTTGTAGACTTCTGTTCACATGAAATGTCCAGAATAGGCAAGTCCATGGAGACGGAATCATCAGTGGGTTCAAGGGGCGCTGAGAGGGGAAATGGGAAGTGATGCTTCCTAGGCACAGGGTTTCCCTCGGGCTGGTCAAAGGGCTCTGGAATTAGAGATCGGTGATGATTGTACAACCTGGGGAAGCCACTGCATTTGTACAGCTTAAAATGGTTAAAAGTTTGAATTTTGTGTGATGTGGATTTTACCTCAATAAAAAAAAAGTTTTACCTTTAATGAGCACACAAATCCCCTGGGGGCGGGGGGTGGGGTGCGGCGCTCATTACGATGTAAATTCTGATTCAGGAGGTTTGGGTAGGGCCCTAAATTCTGCATTTCTGACAAACTCCCAGGTGAGGCTGCTGCTGCTCATCTGTAGCCATACTCGGAGCAGCAAGGCTACCCGAAGGGATCACCATATGATTCTGGGCTTCAGGTGCCTCACCTCTGTGGACCATGCCTGCGCTGTCCACCCCTATAGAGAAGGGCGGCTGAAACACAGAGGGTTTCCAGGTCTGAGCCTTCAGGGGGTTGTGGGCCTCAGGGCATGGGACAGTGCTGTGGCTCTAAGGGTCACTCTGTCAGCAGACACGGATCAATGGAGTAGCTTTTATTTTGCCCGAAGCTGAGGGAGAAAGACCAGATGCAAGGCTTCATTCTCAAAGGAGAGCTGTTGGACAGGTGTGTTACTTCCAGATGCTGGGCAACTCCATCTCCAGTGTTCAAAAATGATCTGAAAGAAAGGGAGAGGCTCCTAGGGAGGGGCTGCTGAAGGCACCCTGCCCTCCCCTCCCTTTCCCTGGGGAACTCCTGTGCCAGGGAACACAGGACTCAAGGAGGGAGCAGGATGGAAAACTCTCCACTGCCTGGGCAGTGGGATCCTAGTCTTTCCTGAAAGACTAGCACACAGGTTGGGTGGCACACAGGTGGTCCTTGGAAGGGAGATGAAAGGAATCAATGAGCTTGGGGCAGCTGCTCTGTGTCAGGGTGGTGGTACTGAGAGTGGAACTTGAGAGAACGGGGAGCTCTTCCAGGAACAGGGATGCTGGGCTGTAGCCACCCATGGGTGGGGGTGGGGACGGGGGCTGAGAACACTTGGGGTGAGCTGGGGGAAATGCCTTCCCACTTCTGCCCCACGAAGGAGCTGCAGCCCTGGCTTGTCCAGGCTACACCAGTACACCCATCCCCACTCTGCTTGCCCAGCCTCAGAAGCTGTCATCTCGGCCACCTGAGTCACTACACTCACCATCTCCTAGGAGGTCGGGGGTTGGGCTGAAGGGTCCTGGGGGCAGGTTCCAGGCCAGCTCCTCCAGTTGGCTCAGCAGGCCTTTCACTTCTGCCTCCAGATGCTCCACTGTCTTCTCCACCTTCTAGAGCAAGGAGAGATGGGAACGGTGTGAGGCAGGGTAAGAGGGGCCTAGGACAAGAGTGGTGCCAAGTCCTGCTTCATCAGGGGCACCTGGTGGTCCAGTGGGGAGAGAGCTGGGTGCCAGGGCACCTGGGTTCTTCTGGGTCAGCTTCTGCCCTTGCCTTCCTCCCGTTCCCCAGACGACAAAATCTTTAGGGGCTCCCTCTTTACGGATGCTCCTGGCTCTGGCATTCTGGTTTTTTCTGTCACAGGTGTGGAGTGACTGGGGATCCTCCTCTGTTTTTAGGACTCAAAACTGGCAGTGCACATTCCTTTTGTTGCTCCGCCTCCTGGTGGCAACTCTGCCAAATGACAGGTTAGGGATTTTGAAATTTTCTTTATTCAGTGTTCCTTTTTTCATGAATGAACCCCATTAGCAGTCTAGTGAAACCTACAGACCCCTTCTTAGAGAAATGATTTCATTGAAAAAAAATAAAACAGGATTTCCAAGGACACCAGTTGCATATTAAAATTAAATTTTTGATATAAAATTTGTTCTTTTTTAATTTTTATTTATTGATTTTAGAGGGAGAGAGGAAAAAAGTGAGAGAGAGACCGCAGTTTGTTGTCCCACTTATTGATGCATTCATTGGTGGATTTTTGTATGTGCCCTGACTGGGGATTGAACCCACAACCTTGGTACATCAGGATGACACTCCAGCCAACTGAGCCACCCGGTCAGGGCTAAAATTTATGTTTTTATTAACTCACGAAATAACATGATCTACCATAAGGTCTAGCAACTACTCCAACTTTGACATACTAGTTAGAATAAATGATATGCTGGATACGTTGAGATATTTGCAACAACTATAATGGGGTGAAATTATCTGATTTCTACTGATGACAGAAATCACAGTACTGTCAATACTACTATGGCTTGTTGTGTTTATAAGAGATGGGAATGCTAAGGTTTTTGCAATAAAGTATAATCTCTCCCCACACAAGTTTGCAGCCCCAGGTTACGAGCTGTGGCTGTATAACAAGACACAGTGACTAAATTTCCACCTTTTTCTGCTGGCAACTATACAGAGATTTCTGGCTGGGTGTCAGCAAGGCTCCAGAGACAGCAGGGCCCTTTGGGGACTGGTCGGCCTGACAGTTTAGGCAGGGCAGGGAGATGCTTAGCCTGACAGCCCAAGTGGCCAGGCGGCAGGATTGGCCTGGATCTCCCTAATATTCCAAAGCAAGGTTGGCCTGAACCCTATCAAGCCAGCAGCCTGGCAGGTGGACCCAAAGATGCATGTCCTCCCAGGTCACCCTTGTTACCTCCTCTATGATGTCTAAACGGCCGTGGACAGCCATGTGTGTGTCACACCCTGTGCTCCGAGCTGGGTCTCCTCGGGAGGGGATGAAAGGTCCAGCAGCTGTGGGAAGACAAGGCTTGTAACTGTGGGGGCCTTTGTTTTCCCCGCAACACTTGAGACTCCTGTAAAGCACCAGGCTCAAATGAGGTGGGTCCTAAAAACCGTCACAAAGAGAAGCAAAGGCAGGCTCAGGGGGGTCAGGGAGCAAGTGTGGGGCTGCCCCAATGGCTCATTTGTCTCTGTGGTTTCTATGAGCTCACCTACCATCCAGGTGGGCTTCCTCACGGAGGTGCTGCCTGAACCGGCTAAGAAAGGGAGGAACGTTTCCACGAGGGAGAAGGGCATGTGCAAAGACAGAGAAGCATGGATGAGCAGGGCTCACGCACAGACGCTGGGAAGGACAGGGTGCGTGGGAGATGAGCCTGGAGAGGTGGGGCCTAGAGACCAAGCCAGAGGCCCTGATAACCAATCTCGATGCTCGTTACGCCGTTTAACAGAAGGGTCACACAGTCATGTATGAGTTTTTAAAATACAGAGACTGGATTGGGGGCTTTGTCTTCAAAGGCAGGAAGCTACTGCAGTAATCAGGGTAAGAGATGAGGGAAAAGGAGGCAGTAGCAGTAGGAATTGAGAGGAAGAAAATGAGTGGGGATTTTAATAGTAGCATTGACACCAGCGACCAGTTAATAATAGCTGACATTTGGTGAGTGCTTCCTATGTACCACCAAGTGTGCTGAACAAATGTATTAACTCAACCAAATTCTGCAATAATGAACTCTTATCCTTAATTTACACATTAAGGAAACTGATACACAGAGGGGCGAAATGATATGTCCAATGCCACACAGTTAGTAAGTGGAAGGTCTGAGGTTCAACCTGTTTAACCCTTGATTCATCATTTCTCTCCCCAATGCTGGTTCCTCCTTGGTTCTTCTTGGCCCTACCAACCCTCATACCAGAAGTCTTAGACCCCTGGTTCTGAGCGCAGGTTTCAGAGTCAGTGGCTCAGAGATGCCCACGGGTCATCAGAGTTGGCTAGAACTTTGAAGAACGCTGACAGAAAGGAGGATGCTGTCCCAGAAATTAAGAGAAGCAAAGAGCTTTACAGAGGCTGAAGCGGTCAGCGTGACCTAAAGCAGCCCAGAGGTCTAGCAAGCTAAGGATGAAAAAACAGCAACAGGAAAGTCACTAGTAAGTCCACCCCAGCACTTTTAGTGGACTGCTGGAGGCAAAGTGAAGTTTAGGTTGCAGTGGGATGAAAGGGTAGGAGGGATCAGAAGGTAGAAATCTGGATCCTGGAAAATATTTCCGTGAAGCTTGGCTGTGAAGAAAGGGAGAGCAGAACACAAGGTCTAGAGAAAGTTTATTGTTTCTTCTGGTTTTCTCCAGCACTGAAGAAACACAGCCATAGCCACGCTCATAGCCCAAGGGACAAGAGGAAGAGAGAACTGAAGGAACGCATTTGATAGAGGCCATGCAATCCAGAAAGGGATGGTGGCAGTAGGGATAACACATGGAAGGAAGAGAGAAGGAATGCAGCAAAAATGGGTTAAACATTCTACTTCTAGAGGGCCAGAAGTTGCATGAGTTCCCACCAGACGGCCTCTACTCATTCTGTAGAGCGACAGGAGAATCATTTTGCTGAAAAGTCATGTAAGGTGAGGAGAGAGATGGCTGTTGAATTTTCCAGAGTTCTGTGAGTGGGCTATTAAACGCAGTTACTAAAACAAAAGCCGTGGTGAGAGCATTGACAGCACACCAGTGGGGAGGAGGCTGGAATAAAGGAAGGGCTCCCAAAAGGGGCGAGGAGAACAAGGAGGCAGCGCAGGAGGACTGCAGAACGACCTGGCACCTGTGAGGAACTTCAGAAGCACCAGTCCTTCCCCAGTGTGGTGCAGAGCGGGCAAAGATGAATGGCCAGGTGGAGCTGAGCCTGGGAGCCTGCAGGATGAGTGTGGTGGAGGGCAAGAGAGCAAAGGAACTGAGGATTTGACCAGCAAGGGATTGAGAGAATGAGCTCTGGAGTCTTGCGTGGATACGGAAGGAAAGAGGCCAATAAGGAGACCACTGGGAGAAATGGAGGGGCTGAAAGGACTGGAGGTCTTGATGCGACGAGGAGAGAAACAAACGGAACAGGTGGTGAGGGATACTGCAGTTTTAGCTTTTAAAGGTGGAGTGGCATCACAGTGACAATATCAGGGTTGTGACTCTGGATACGGACATCTGAAGCAGAGGGGTTAGCAGTTACTGCATTTGGTCTCTGTTGGTGCAAAACCTCTGGGCTTATAAGGTGTCGACTGGGTTGTCCAAAGAGACATTTAAAGTTACCCAAAAGGTTGGCAGGTCTTGAGGTAAGAATGGAGATGTTAAGCCATTTTGCTGGTGATGAATGTGTCACTCTGAGAGGTCGAGTGACTTGTCCAAGGTCACACAGTCAGCAAATGACAGGATCCCAAGCACCCTGGCCTTCTCCTGGTCCTTCCTCAGCAAGCTGGCCTTCTGATCTCTGCTGGAATCACCAGATTCTCTGCTTCCAACTCTATCTGGATCCTAGCTCTTGCATTCAGGGGTGAGGACCTCAAGCAAAGACAAAACTTCCTTCCACTCTGTGCATCTTTTGTGGAGAACAATTCATTTTACACCCTTCATCTCATTATTTCCCTCTGCTGAACTTACGAAAGCCTCTTCAAAAGACAATGGTCTTCTTGTTGAGTTTGGGTAGAGAGGGGGATGTTATAATGGCCCTTTGGTTACTTTTTTTTAAAGGGAGTCTTTTAGAGATCTATACTAAAATATTTACAGATGAAATTCTACGATGTCTTGGATTTATTTCAAAACAATGTAGGCCTGGGAGTGAGAGGAGGCATAGGTGGGAGTACGGAGCAGCCAGGATTGGCCAAGATTAGCAACTATTGAAACTGGGTGATGGGGACAGGAGAGTTCACTGTGCTCTTCTCCCTACTGTTGTATGTACGTGTGGTTAAAAATTTTCCGTAAGAAACGCCAGCTGTTGGGTTGTTGTAAAAAACAGAGGCCGACGTGGGCTGCATGTGCGGATGGAAAATGTTCAGGGCAGGGGAGGGGTGGCAGGGAAACCCCGCCTAAAGGGCCTTGCTCCATTCTGGCTCACAGGTCCTAAGCAGGTGTAGCGGTGGCCAGGATGAAGGGACTCCAAGTTCTGACTCATTTATCTCAGCGGAAAGAACTGGGGTGCTGGGTCTGAAGAGGAAAGGCTCCGAGGGGGCAGGAAGAGCAGTCCTCACCCACCGTGAGGGCTGCCGGGGAAGAGGTGGCTGCCCCATTGTGGGTCTGTGTCCACACCTACCCTGTGCAG
This sequence comes from Macrotus californicus, assembly GCA_007922815.1. Classification (NCBI taxonomy): domain Eukaryota; kingdom Metazoa; phylum Chordata; class Mammalia; order Chiroptera; family Phyllostomidae; genus Macrotus; species Macrotus californicus. Next base: position 11,827 of record VMDR010004932.1, read on the forward strand.
GTCACCCCGGTGCCTTTGGCCAAATTTTTCCCCTGAGCCTGGCCTGCCCTCTGCCAGACCCTAACCTATTCTCCGCCCTTCCCCCCAGCCGAGGCCAAGAGGACGCTCCATGGCTCCATGTCAGCCAAGTATGGGTCTGCCAGCTTCCAAACTCATGAGCAATATGAATATGCCCCTCCCGCTGGCCTAAAACATGCTGTTCTTTACGTGTCCGTGGTGAGATCTAGCTCGGCTCCCAAACCCCTCCAGGGATAAGGCTGGACTGACGTCGCTCTCCACATGGCACGGCACTAACCTCTCACATCTGGATAGGACTTCGCCCGGGGCTCCACCACCCAACTGTCTATGAGCTCATCCGCGCCTCCTGACCGGTTCACAGAGGGAGAAAGCTGGGGCGGAGCCGGGGCCAGAGCCCTCACTGTGCGCCACAGCTCCCTCGCCCACGTGGGTCTCCATGGCATTGACCTCAACACATGATGGCAGAAAATACACTGGACATCCACGTTCTCATCCCAGCTCAGCCATGAATTGGTGCGAGCCTGTGGGAAACTTTCTCCTCTTGCCTCTCAGCCTCTGCAGCTTCCTCCGTAATAGGGGTAGGAAGGCCCAAAGCACAGCGGCCCAGGTACAGCTCATCCGAGACGCTGCCGGGTCTTTCAGAGCCTGCTGAGAGGCCTCAAAAATTAGCTGTAGCCCTGACCAGTGTGGTTCAGTGAGTTGGGCGTGGTCCTGCAAACCAAAAGGTCACAGGTTTGATTCCCAGTCAGGGCACATGCCTGGGCTGTGGTGAAGGCATGTGCAAGAGGCAACCAATCGGTATTTCTCTCTCTCTTTCTTCCTCCCTTCCCTTCTCTCTAAAAATGAATAAATAAAACCTTAAAAAAATTAGCTACAAGGACAGCACTGGGATGAGTTAAGGACAAGGTGCTTCCTAGACCAGAACTTCCAGCAAGGCAAGACTTGGGTGCCTTCTATTTTTTTTTGAACTTGTACACACACACACACACACACACACACACACACACATGCTCCTTGGAGCTGTGGTTTCCTCCTCAGTAGAAAGGAGCTCAGGATAGTGCCTGGTTCACGGGGCTTTTATTTTTTTTTCCTTTTAAATATTTTATTTATTTATTTTTAGATCAAAGGGGAAGGGAGGGAGAGAAACATCAATGTGTGGTTGCCTCTTGTGCACCCTGTACTGGGGACCTGGCCTGCAACCCAAGCATGTGCCCTGACTGGGAATTGAACCTGTGACCCTCTGCTTTGCAGGCTGGCACTTGATCCACTGAGCCACATCAGCCAGGGCTTCATGAGGCTTTTAGAAACTCCAACAGGAGAAGGAGTGGGGAAGGCTGTAGGATTGCCATGCTCCACCCTCAGGAGCCAAGAATGTGGTTCTCATCTTCCCTTCCTTCCTCAGCTCCCTCCCTCCTTGCCTCGGCCTATTGGGAAATGGACCTTTTTGGAGGCCGGGTTGTTTTCCTTGGACTGGCTCCTGCTCGGGGCCTTTGTGCAACCTGGACGGTGGCCAGGGGTAGAATGTCATGAGCTGGTGAGAACAGGCTGCCAGTAGAGGACAGAAGCCCAGGGGGAGGCACTGGGCTAACTTCCCCAGTTAAGGAGACATGGCCACTGGGTGCCCCTTGGAGGCGGGAATTACACCCCCTCCCACTCTTAAGCAGAGGAGACCTTTTTCATCTGGGACTCAAACACTACGAAAGCACCCACAACTCAAATGATTTCTGCCATGCCAGATGATGACAGACACTTTCTCAGTGGTGACGCTGAAAGGTGCTGCTGTGGCCCCTGATTCATCAAAGATACACTGCCTGACCAGCAACTGTTGTCACTGAGTGGTTCATTACATTTGACCACATTCGATATAACAGAATAATAAATTTTACCACATTTGATATTTGTATTAAATTGTGTGATTCATTCAAAACCATCAGTGGTTTTTGGTTATTTTTTTAAAGCAAAATAACATTATTTTCAAACAGTTATGTGAAGAACTCCAATGTGTAGAACTGCTCTGGCTGAAACAGCAGAGGGATTCTCAGATCCCCAAAGAGCTCAGACTCTAAGGAACATTTTTGTTTAGATTAGTTTAGTTTTGTTTTGGGAGAGACATGTCCTGCTCCCTTGGTCTCCGGTCCTTTTCCAGACGTGGATTTGAGCCTTGCTGATCACTCAGAGAGCGCAGCAATGTCATTCCAATACCTTCAGTACCTGGTTAATATTTTGCTTAGGATACAAATTAGGCTGCTGTAACAAAGAGCCCCCTCAATGACACACGTGTTTATTTCTTTCTCATGTATCAGTTCAGAGGCAGACTCGCTGGTGGTCAAGGCTGGCAGGCAGCTTGGCTCCCTGAGGCCATATAGAAACCAAGGTTCCTTCTATCTTGGAATACTGTGCTTTTTAATTCACTGGGCTATGATGTACTAGAACATTCCCAAATCCCCGTAATGTGGAGAAGGTCTAAGAAGCCATCTGGGATCAATAACCTCTCTCCACAGGCCGTGAGGAGAAAGCAAGGCTGGGAGAGTCACTGCTTACTGACCATGTTCTTTGCCTCTCGCCAGCTTCCTCGTCTGTGAGGGATCTGCCCTGCTCTGCCTACTTTGCAGGATTGCTGTGTCGATCAAGTACAGGAGATCCTGTACTTGAAGATGCTTTGGAACTGCCAAGGGAGGTACAAATGCCATGCAGGGCATTTACCAGGTGAGCTGAAGACCGAGCAGGTCAGTGAAAGTGTCCCATGGCTCCCTCCTCCACATGGGGTCAGTGCTCTGGGCTAGATCGCTCAAATTAGCTCTCCTCAAGATGGGGGTGGGGGTGGGGACATCTGCTCTAGAACTAAACCCATGCAGGGGTCCAAGGGACGCTGGGAGGGGCTTCTCCAACAAGCACAAAAAGGGCTCGGTGCTGACCCAGCTCTCTAGGCTCTTCTAAGCCAATCGTACTTGTTGGAACCTTTCTTCACCTTTGGAGTGGGCATAACCATACTCTACATTCAAAGCTACTCTTGATATGTGGTCATCCACTAAGTGCCAAACTTTTTGTTGACTGTTTAAATACATTACGTATTTATTCTATTTGTGAGTTCATTACTCATATCTTGTTTTTTACAAACTAGAAAACCAACAATCAAAGACATTGATGCCCCAGATTACACAGCTAGTAGGTGACAGGATTTGAATCTGGCCTTCCTGACACTGTCTATACTGTGCCCTGGTAGTGGTGTGACCTTGTGTAAGTTCCTCCCACTTGAAGCCTCAGCTGCTTCTTCTAAAAAATAAGGGGTGGGATGGGTGAGGGGCAAATGGGACCTGTACACCTGACACCTTTGCAGCTGTCTTGAGGCCCCACAAGTGCTCAAATATCCAACTGTCTTCGAGGGCTTTGCTCCCCACAACATATATCTTTGTAAGAAGAAATGCTCTGGTCCTCACCCTTCCTCTTTCTCCCATAGCAAAAAGCAGGCTCCTGAGGCAAGTCAGGGACCTGGAGTAGTCAGTGGTAGACAGTGAGAGCTTCTCCAGTGGGCTGGGAGGCCTGGGTGCAAGGGTTACGCTGGTTAAAAGGACCAGGTTCTAGGACTCCAGGTCCCTCTGATAGCAAACCAGAAAAGGAACACAGCCAAAGCCTGAAACTGAGAAAAAATTCTCTACAAGTGACACAAAACAGTTTGCCTTGCTGAATACACAGTGGGTTTTTACAGATCAATGTGAAAAATCTCAATAACAATTGAAGAGTCAGAAACAATTTACAAGAAGTAGTAGCAACCACCAACATGCATTTGGAGAAAAAGTCCACTCTTGGCAGTGATCAAAGAAATGAAATCAAGGCAACAAAGGCCATCTTAAAGTATTCTTGCAAAAGAAACTCTAACTGGAATTAGATCAAGCTTCCAGATCTAACTGCTAGTTTATGGACAATACAGGGGCAGAAAGAACATTTAAATACTTGGAGGGGGCGGTGCAAGCAGCCAAAACCTAAATGTGGAAAACAATAGGACTTAACCAGTTTCTTCAACAAGTAAATTTTAAGAAAAAAGCAAGAGAAGGGAACTTACATATTTAAAGAAACTTAACAGACACATCAACCGAAAGCAACATATGCATCTTATTTGGGTCAAAGAAAGCAAATGTGACAACACTGACGCAACCAGGGGCCGTGGAACCCTGACGGAATATTTGATGACATTAAGGGATTCTGGTCCATTTTTAGGTTGTAATAATGCCATCATAGTTATGTTTATTAAACGATTACTTATCTTTTAGTGATACATCAGGAGATTTTTAGAGATGAAAATATCTAGAATTTCCTTCAAAATAATTTACAGGCATATCTCAATTCATTGCACCTTACTGATATTGCTTTTTTTTTTTTTTACAAATTAAAGGCAAGATCCTCCACCAGCAAAAAAGATTATGACATGATGAAGATTCAGATAATGGTTAGAATTTATTTTTATCAATAAAGTACTTTTAAATTATTGTTTTTCTAGACATAATACTATTGCTCACTTAGACTACAGCATAGTGTAAATATTTTGACTCATTTTATTGCAATAGTTACTTTATTGTGGTGGTCTGGAACCGAGCCCACAATATCTCTGAGATCTGCCTTTATATCCAGAAGATTTCATAAATGAAAGTTAAGAACAATGAATGGTACATTGTGTGAAGTTTGAAAGGTTATACACAAAAATGTGTGAACTCAATGTGAAATTACATTAACATATTTACACTCTCCTCCTTTTTCTTAATCTGTAGCAATGAGCATGCATAATCAGAAAGAAAAGAAAAATAATTTTAAATTGAAGGATACACACACACACACACACACACACACCCCAGTTGTGGCTAAAGGGGCCACAGAAAGTCAACCACTTGTGGGCAGGTGGCCAGCTCCTCTCTCAGGGGAGAGCCAGACTCTGCTGCGTTGTGTCCTCAGCTCCTCAACTCCAGTGGGTGGGGGCCGCAGGGGGAGGGGATGGGTAGAGATAAAGAAGGTCGTGCACTGGGCTGAGCCACTCCTCCCACAGCCTGTGAGGTCCTCTTAGCAGGTGAGAAAATTGAGGCTCAGAGGGATCAGCTGGGGCTGTCTGAGAAGGGGAGAGAAGGATCCAATGTGGTTGACATTTGGGTGCTTCTTCTTTCATCCAATCTGGGTAGAGGGCTCTGGGGGTCGGGTATCATTCTTCCCAATTTACAGAGGAAGAAAAAGCCTCAGAGAGGTGAAGTGACTTACCCAAGGTCACTCAGCCAGGGCTGCCCCAATCAGGACTGGCCTCGATTCTTTCCCTGGTGCTTACTCCCACAGGTCACTGTGCCCTGAGGTGGACTGGGGTTGAGGCCTTCCATTGAGACTAACGCAGGGGACTTGGCCTGGGTGAGCCAAAATCCACCCGCTCCAGGCTGATGGAGTAGCACCCTGGCCTCAGGGGAAAGGGCCTGACAGGGCAGGCAGCCTGGATGCTTAGTGAGGGCTCTGCCTTGGCGCCACCATGAGACCCGAGCTTTCCCCTCACCTGGACAACTGAGATGAGCACCAGCTGCTTCTTGTTGAGGCCTTTGTGAGACATTGGGTATATGGGAACATGGCTTGTGAACTGTAAGCAGAGTCAGTAATACGGTGCAGTAAGCAGAGTCTTGGCGGGCATGAGGGGTAAGGAATGAGCATCTGTGTACAGAAAATAAATATACCTGCAGGCACCTGACCGGTGAAGGGGCAGCACTTAAGACAGCTCTCAGGGGATGGTAGAGGGGACAGTGCAAGGCAGAGAGCCCAGCCAGCAGAGCCCCCAGAGGGCTTCTCCCTCCCGCACCCCTTTCTCCTCTCCTCAAGGCAGCTCAGGCTCTCACGGACCTCTCTGGCAGCCTGGAGACTGGTCTCCTCAACCCACTCTCGAAGCCTCCTCAGGCCACCTGACAGGTGAGACATGGACCTTTCTCCTTTCTCCTGGGCCTGCCTGCTCGTCCCTGACTGGTTGTGCTAGGCCAGGCCTGGGTCACCCGCCTGCTGGAGCTCAGTTTCAAAGGCCCAGTGAGGCCAGGCCTGGGAGCCTCTGGACCCTCGGGAGAGAGTTGGGGCGGGGGGGGGGGGGGGGGGCTCAAGGGCTGCCCCACCTGCAGGCTTGTCCTCCGGCCCTGTTATGCTCGTCTCCTCTCTCCTTTAGTCGTGGGGTTTCTCCACAATCTCTCCTCCTTTTTGGTCTCTCAAACTTTTCTCTTTTCCTCTGCAATTCTCTTTCCGCCCCCCTTTCTCTTGCCGAGTTAATTCCTCTATTTCTTTTCCTCTCGCTCCTTTTGCCTCTCAAAGTCCCTTTCCCCTCTATCCCAGTTCATAGCTCACAGCTCACACCCATCTGTTTCTCTCCGAAGTCTGTCTCCGCCTCTACCTCTCTCTGTTCTTCCCTCTGTCCTCTCTCTATTCCGCTCGGTCTCCTGCCTTTATTTCTTTGCCTTTTCCTATCTTTCTCTCTCTTATCTCTTACCGTCTTTCTCTCTCCCCATCTCTCTCCATCCGGCTGTTTCCATGTCCCTCCCTCCTCTATCGCTCTCGCTCTTCCCTACCTCGCCGTGCGCGTCTCTCCGGAGCCCCCGCCGATCCGGGCCCCACTCACCGACGTCGGCGCCCGAGGAGCGGAGCAGGGCGATCCCAGCCAGCGCGCAGAGAAGGGTCCGCATGGTGCCGTCTCGCCGCCGCAGCCGTCCCCGGGATCGCGCCGGCCCGCCCGGGAGGAAATGCTCTCAGTCCCAGCCAAAATTCCTGGGCGGCTCCGGGCTTTCTGGCTCAAGCGAACCCGCCCCCTTCAGAGGCCCCTCCGCACCCCGCGGGCCCTGCAGAGCCCAGAGACCCCGCAGGCGGAGCGCGGACGCGCCAGCCTTGGTGCCTGTCGGGCAAGGGGCCGCCCTGGAGCCCGCCGCGCCTCCTGGGGGCCGGGCAGAGGAGGGAGAAGGGCGAGCGGGTAAGGATGAGAGAGTGGGCTCCAGACGACCGCTCCCGGGCCCGGGTCTCGTTACGAGCCCATTTTACAGACCGGCCGGCCAACTGAACTGAAGCTTGGAGAGCAGTGCCGCCTTCCTCGGTGTGACCCACAGCTACGGCACAGGGTCTGAACCCCTGACCGCACAGAGTGTGGGAGCTCGTCTCTGTCCCCAGACGAGTAAGTCGCTCACTCCAATTACATGGGACAGTGCCTGGGCCTGAGACGAGGTGTCTGCCTTCTTACAGAAACGTACTGTTCTGCTAACGGAGTAAACAGTAACGTTAGAAGATACTTTTCGAAAAACAGTCAAACCCTGACAACTGTAAAATGAGCATGTGTTGAAGATTTGATTTAACTCGTTGTTAATGAGGGAATCAGTAAAAGGTGACAACCAGATCAAAGGACAGGCACATCTGGAATGTTGACATGCAAGTGCAAATAGAGATAAAACTGGCTTCTCCCACACCCTGAGGGGGAATGAACTGACTCTATAACGGGAGTAATTTGCATGCATACAGACAAGCATTTTTTGCATTCCTGTTTATGGCTTACAGGCTTGTAAAACGGCTTAAAGGCAACGAAAGGCCTAGATCCCTAAGAGAATCAGAATCAAGGTGTTCAGCTCAGTTCCAGGAGTGTTAGGTAGACCCTGGTGGAGGGAAGACATGAAACAATCCTTGTTCACATATGTCTGCCCTCAAGGGGTTTAACAGTCTAGTTACCGCCATAATATTAATAAACAGTAACTAATCTTTGATTGATTTACCTCTACATACACCCTCTGTCTGATCTACGCTGCAGCTCTGTGAGGGGCACATCATTATGTCCATTCTTCAGATCAAGAAACTGAGACTCCAAAATGTGAAGAACCTTGCTGATAGCCACCCGGCTGGTATAATGTGGAGTTAGGATTTGAATCCAGTTCTGCTGCCTCTCCAGGCCAGCCGTTTGACGAGCGATTTTCAACCTTTTTCATCTTATGGCACACGTAAACTAATTACTAGAATTCTGCAGCACACCAAAATAATACTATATTTTTTGCCTATCTGACAAAAAAAAAATTGGTATAATTTTGATTCATTCACACTGGACGGCTATTGTTGTGTTGGCTGTTGTCATTTTTTAATTTGACAATCTAAGGAAAAAGAGGTCAGTGCCCTTGACTAAATAGTCAGGTATTGCGTGTTCTACAAGTTCTTGCTGCACACTGGTTGAAAATCGCTGCCTGAAATAATAGTATGCGGTGTGCTCCTCAGAGCTGGTTTGTCTTTCCTCAATACAGGCAAGCCCAGAGTAAGAGCTGGGTGGGTTTTTCAGTGAACTGCAAATCCACTTCCTCTAGTTTAGAATACACTAGGCAAACCCATGTCCACCCAACAAGTGCAAAAAAAGTTAAGTTTTAGTAAAAACAAAAGCCAAAACTGAGCAGCCCTAACACCTGCGCTGTAGAGTCTTGAGTGCGCAGCCTGGTCTCAGCGGAGAGCCCTCACCACCAAGCCCAGGAGAATGTATTTATCCAGCAGAAGCCCCACCAGGGGTAACTAGAGCCCTTGCAGGTCAAGGCTGCCTCTCTGTGTTCTCATTCCCGACGGTGACTCTGCAGTTGTCCAGGGCAGCCACCATCCTAGCCAGGCACCCTCACTGCTCACTTTGTCCTTCACGGGAGAGCCTCGGCACAGGACTTCCAGTTCTGAGTCAGCAGATCTGGGACAGAGGTTTGGGTCTAATTTTTAAGATGCCCTCATGAGGATTAGGATGCCCAGAGAAGCTGGCTCAGAAGAAGAATTTATTTTAAGAATGCTAATAATTTCTCACACTTCTTAGTAGGGCATTCCTGGACAAGTTAATCAGGTGAGAGGTTGTCAAAGAACAGCCAAACTGACAGGGATTCATGCAGCTCAGAACCAGCGTGCTACCTAATATTTTGAATTTGCAATAAAAATAATGCACATAAAATACTCTCTTATTGTGGGAGAGTCACAAAGTAAGGAAGCAGACAGAGGAAAATGCTAAACTCCTCCCTGTCACTGACTCCCCCTAGACAGTGAGTCTCATCCAGTCCCCTCAGCTTGTTGACCTCTTCCAGTTCCTTGCGTATGCATTCCCTAACTATCTGATAGATGTTCAGACAGACACAAACATATACCTAGGATTGGAAAAAAAGGATATTTTTGGAACTTCCTTTCACATCCTTGTTTATCTCACTCACACCATCAAATCTGGAAGATCACTTTACATTAGTGTTGCTGGTAGAAAGGGGGTCCTTTCAAAGTTGCAAGGAAAGCATTCCAGGGACCCACAAACGGGAGGGTAAGGTGTAGTGGTAAGATGTATTGTAGAAGCAAAATCAAAGGACTGTCCTGGGTTCAGTTCCATCCCACTGTGGAAGAAGTTCAGCTTTGTCTTCAGCAGGCCCAGAAACAGGGCCAGTGTCCGGACGTTTCACGCTACACTGACGTTTAGTGCAGTTTAGCCTCTGTCCTTGCCTGGCTAGCGTAGTTTGTGCTTGGGATGTACTCTGGTTGGTACTGCGGTGCTCTACCTGGGCCCATGCTTGGAGCCTGTGCCTGGAGTCTGTGTAGCTGCTGTGGAGAGAGACTGCGTGAGTGCGTGGAACAAGCGCGTGAGAGAGAGAGTGAGCTTTGTTGAGTTTGGATTATATTATCTTGGGTTTGGGAAGGACCAGGAGCCCTTTCAAGCTAACCAATCAATTTCCCAGTATGTCATCAGCTTGCATTGGGTTTTTCCCCTAACCAATCCATTTCCTAGATTTTTGGGGGTTTTGTGTCCCTTATCCTATCCAATCCTTTTTCCAAGCTAGGCTCCACTCCTTATGGTCATCATCTTGGCTCCTACTGTACATGCCTCATAATAGAGACTTCCCCTTGAACCATCTTGGCTTCTACTGGGCATGTGCCCAGAAGAGGAATTTCCCCTTTATTGTTTTATTTTTGCCACTACTTCCCCCCCCAACCCCCCACAGGAGTCTGAGTGAATGAATTTGTTATACCCTGGGGAGATTGGAAAGCTGGTCCTTCCTCCCTGCATGGGAGAAGGAGGGGTGTTAATCCCCTTTGGGGGGCAATGCTACAGTCTCCTGGGGTTTCTGAAGCTGTAATTTCCTAGCAAAGCTGGTTTATGTTCCCAAGTTGATTTGCTTAATAATGTCTAATTCCCTTTGCCCCCTTCCTTTATTAATATCTAGCTACCTATGCTAACATTAGTACACATAAATCTACTTCATTCCTTTGAAGAGTTGCAAAATATCTCGTGAACTCTTGTGAATGGATGCACCATTATTTTTCCAGACAATCCCCTGCTGATGTACATGTAGTTTATTTCTTCCCCCCCGCCCTGCAGTGTAAAGCATGCTTCAATGAACATCCTTTTGCATATATCTTTAAGTACATATTACATACTTATGTATTTCTGAAAGGCTAGATTCCTGGAAGAGAAATAATTGAGTCAGAGGGCATTTTATATTGGGTGGATATGCCAAAAACTCTCACTATGCCCATTGGTGGGGCCTGGCACTGAGTTTCTCTGGGCTCCCCCTATTAATCCTGGTCTGTGTTGGAGTTGTGCTGCAGGGGGCGCTATTTACATTAACTAGCTTAAGTAGTGGAGAGACTTGAAGTTCAATATCTAGTAGCCTTGTACATTCTCCAACACTGGATATATATGTTGTAAAATATAGACAATTTGATGATAAAAATGTTACCTTATTGTTGTTTTTATTTATGTGCTATTTATTATGAGTGAAGTTAAGTTTTATTTGCCAATTCAAATACTTTTTTTAGCCCCTGCTTTCTTTACATATTCTGATTCTTAATTCAATATTTGTTATAGATATCGGCAATGTTTTCTTCCATTCTTCCGTTGTCTTTTTCCTTGTGGTGTCTTTCATCACACAGAAGGTTTGCACATTTAGGTAGTCAAATTCTCAGTATTTTCCTTCCTGGCTTGCTGGTTCACAACTTGTTTATGATTCCTCATGCCAAAACTATAAAAATATTTTCCAATATTTTCTTCGAATAGTTTAAAAGTTTTTTCAAATCCACTTAGAATTTTTATATGGTTGTAAGAAAAGATTCAAATTTAATTTTCCCTCCCAAATGAACGTTGAAAATCCTAATGTTCTTTATTGTATAGTTCATCCTTTGGCCACTAATTTGAACATAAAATAAACTGCTGGGTAGCCTCCATTCCCAAGTGGAGTCCCAGAAAGTCTCTAGCCATCGTGTCTATCATGAGGTCAGGGAAACAAAAATAAAAGCTTATCATTTTAATAAATACTGAAACTATGATTTGATGCAATTAAAAAGCTATCTCAGACTTAAAAACAACAACGAACTCTAAGAGGCAGAATAAATGAAATAAAGGGACATTTCCTTAACAAGATAATTGCTTTTATCTTAAACAAAAAGTTTACATGTACACGCTGGAGGAAGGAGAGAGGCACTCTTAGTAAGCCACCATCACCACTAGTAATCATCTCCAGAGTCTGATCAAGGCAGCGAAGCACAAAGGAACAGAAGAGATTCATGAAGGAGAGAAAATAGTGGTCATAGTGGAGGATTCATTTGCTTTCTTAGAAAATCCAGTAGAACTAGAAGAACTAAGAAGTGTTTGGAAATCAGTTTATTTCCTCACACCAACAGAAATCAGCCTAAATATGTAAAGGAAAACTTCTGGGCAAGGTGATAGTGAGGACTCAGTTGCTAATCCCCTCCTTCTAACATTCTCTAGAAATGACCAATGGAACTAAAAATACGGGGAACTGACATCAGTGCCAGTAACTTGGGAAATATGCTGCCCACATGCCAGGCCTCAAAGCAAGTTGATGGTCAGCTGGGATTAATGGCAATAACAATCATTATGTATCACTAATCTGTTATTTGCTCAACTACTTCTTTGAACCTGGTATTGAGCTAAGGCTGTACGTGTGTTATCTCATGTAATCCTTGCACCTTGTACCAATCTGTACAGTTGGTATCCTTATTTCCATTTTTCAGATATGATATATTTGATCAAGGTCAGAGGGTGGCAGATCCAAGATCCAAGGAAGCAGGTAGATCTAATTCTAAAATCCATGCTCTTAAGTATTATCAGGACACTTTACTCTCATGTCCCAGGGGAGTAGTTAGGTAGTGAGGGAATCTGGAGAGAGGTGGAAATAAGAAGATGGCAAATGGGCTCAGCGTAGCAAGTTCTTAGCAGTTAGGGGGATCCCACCCATAACCACCTCCATAAATGAAATGCCATAATGTGCAGAGCTTTTCTTTCACTTAATGCTCCTGTCACCCTAGCAGGCAGCTTCAAGGTCCACAGTGAACACAGTGTGAGGCTCAGAGAAGTTAGAAGGTACTCATGTAGAAATGTGGGGTTTGTTCCCAAAGTGCCTATGCCTCCGGAGGCAATGGCACAGGATGCACATGGGCCTCCCAGCCTGGCTGTGCTGAGGGGACAAATGGTAGGGAGTCTTGCAAGGGGCCAGGGAAACAGGAAATAGGGGCTGGCCACCTCTGTAGGGGTGGAGTGGGAGGAGAGGGACAGCCCTATGGAAAGGGCCTTGGTGGCCAGGAGGGTGGGAGCTGCACAAAGCCTCTTTGTCTTCTGTCTTGGCACAGGCAAGACCAGGTCCAGGAGAGCCCTCAGCACTATGTGGGTCAGGCCATCTCCCCTCTGCATAGATGCAGGGGCCCAGGGCCACACAAATTGTGGTCAGAGAAACCAAACCAGTCGGGTATGGGTATTCATGTCTCTGTTGGGGGAATAAAAACAAGGGGCACTTGACAAGTTGAGATTTAAGAATTTTTGTTTTTAATCCCACCTAAGGACATGTTTCCACTGATTTTTGTAGAGAGAGAGGAAGGGAGAGAGAGAGAAACATTGATGTGAGAGAGAAACATCGATTGGTTGCCTCCTGTACACGCCCTGTTCGGGGATCAAACTGGCAACCCTGGATTGAACAACCTTTCTGTGCACAGTTCAACCAGCTGAGCCATCTGGCCAGGGCTTCTTCTTTTTTAAATCTACCTCCTTACACCCTAGCTGGTGTGGTTTAGTGGATTGAGCACTGGCCTGTGAACCAAAAGGTTGCCAGTTCGATTCCCAGTCTAGGGCACATGCCTGGGTTGCAGGCCAGGTCCCTAGTAGGCGGCATGTGAGAGGCAACCACATTTCTCTCCCTCCCTTACCCTCTGTCTAATAAATAAATAAATAAATAATAAATAAATAAATAAATAAATAAATAAATAAATAAAATCTTTAAAAAAATAAAAAATAAATAAATCTACCTCCTTACATGCAGTCCTGAGCCCTCCCAGGCAGGAAGATGGGGAAATCTGCTGGGTACAGGAAAAAGTGGAGTGTGGGATCAGGGTAGAGGTGTATTATTAACAACAATTATAGTTCGAACAGCCAATGTTCATTGATTCTGACTTTCTGTCAAGTACTGTTCAAAGTACTGGGTGCTTCATTTCTCTGTCAATCTGGGCTACCTACTGCGCAAGGTGGCTTTTGCAGTTATCCCAGAGCTTGGCAATAGCAGTTTCCTGAACAGTGTGTTTTGAAGTAATGAATCCACATTTAAAGGTGGCACAATGGGGTCCTACCTCCTCAGCTTTGAGATATTTTTGTGCACATTCACATTGCTTATTGGCAATTCAAATAATCCGTGGTTCTGAGATCCTCTGTGCACTTGGGGATTAAGGAGTCTGTTGGCCTTTCCCCCAGTCCTCTGAGAACTTTGTTTGCAGTGCTCTCTAGGGACATCTCATTTTGCTCCTTGAGGATGGACTTGGGGTAAAATGTAAACTGTCTGAGGACTCAGTTTGCCTGACTACTCAAAGCATTTCAGTTAGAATCCCTCAGTAAGGGAGGCTTCAAAGCCTGACCTTATCCTTACCGGCTGTATAGCTTTAGGCAGGTCACCTTCCTTCACTGAGCTTCAGTTTCCTCACCAGCAAAGAGGGCTAACAATAACATGTACCTCACAGTGGAAAATGTGAATGTCCTGTCTGCCTCTGACCTGCTTTTCCAGCTTTCTTCAGCCTGTCACTGTTTCCTTGTCTTATTTATTTGCAGGCTGGGAGTTTCCTGAGGGTAGAAAGGGTGTGAGCAGTGCCTGACTGGGCTACAGAGGACTTTGGATGGAGTTCAAGGTTTCCAAGGAGTCAGGAAAATCAACTGCGGACCAAGTAAGAGCCAGCAGCTGACTGCTTCCTGAAGTAGGTGCAGGAGAGTCACAGCCATTGCTTTGTAATCTTTTTGGAGCACAGACCTCTTTTAGGATTTGGCAAAAGCAGGGGACTTGTGCCCTGAGTGTACACCTACACTCACACATACACACTTGCAACTTTGCATATAACTTCAAAGAACTAATTGACAACCTCAGTGTATGAGACATCATGTAAAAAGCCCAAATTAACTTTCTGGAGGATGAGATACCACATAGAGTCCTGAGTCGTTCTGGTCCTTCCAAAGAGGTTCATAAGTGAGCCCATCTGAGATCAGCAAAGACCAGCAGAAAAACCATCCATCTGAACCCAGCTCAAATTGGTCATGTGCAGAATCATGAGCTAAATAATGGCTATTGTTTAAAACTACTAAATTTGGGGATGATTTATTATAAGCAAGAGCTAACTGATACAATCTCCATGAAGAAAACTTGGAAATGTTATTGGCAGACATGAAAGAAGACTTGAGCAAATGGAAAGATGTATCATGTTTTTGGATAGGAAGACTCAAGGTCAGAGAGATGTTATTTTCCCCTAAGTTATTCTATAATTTAAATAAGCTACAAATGAAATACAAATAGGGTCTTTTTATAAGCAGATGAGCTGATTTTAAAGTTCATATAGAAAAACATTCAAGAAGAACCAGGAAAAAATCCAAAAGAGAAACTAGCTGTTTGTTGGGCTTCTTTGAATTCCAGACAATATCAAAGGTTCACTAACCCAACCATGGACCCCAGGTTAAGAATGTCTGTTTTAGAACTTCTGGGTGATGAAGGCCAGGTTCTTTTTTCTACATTCTACAAGACAATCCTCACCCAGCTCACCACCAATGCTACAGGGATGATTCATCTCCTCCCCGTTTCTGGATATACCTTTCTGGGTGCCCAGCCCCCTCTAGTTCCAGTGGCCTCTTTAATCTCTACCTTGATTCTGCTTGAAGCTGCCTGTTCTCTGACTCATAGGCCCTGACGGTCAGTGTCCATTTACCCACTCCTACCTACTCTGGATGTAGCAGTTACCGCTGACCTGCTTGGAGTTATCTTCCCCACAGTGACCATGGAAGAAAGGCTTGGTACTTGCTTGGGGGTGGAGCCTGGCCACGCCTACCCTTAGAAGATGTTGGTGCCCACTGATATGACCTTAGATCATGTCTCTTAGCCACATCAACCCTCCTTCCCAATCAGGCAGCATGGCTGGCTCTGTGCTCCTGAGTTGGCCCCTCCTCTTCCCCTTGAATTAACTCCTATGGTGAAAAATCAGGAAGCATCACTGCCATCTTTTACAAGGCCCAAGTTTCTGCTGTACAGTTTCCCAGTGGCTTCAGAGCAGGCTGCTATAGCCAATCCTTGCTCAGATTCATGTTCAGATACCCGAGTGAAACCCCATCTCTCAGGGTCCTCCCAGTCACGGATGAAATGAGTTAGCATGGACACAATCTGTCTGGGGGGAAAGAGGCTGAGGATTCCCTCTAGTGGAGAATGTTCCCAGCCCTTCCTCAAAATGGCTTTTATTGAGATCGGTATGTGCAGGGGTATACAGCATACATGCATAGCTTATCAATCAATGTCAAAAGGCTATAGGTACAGAAAACATATATTATCTATAGATAACAATTGAAGGAACACAGAGATCTGCCTCAGGTCAGGGTCTGTTAGGTAAGCTGACACCAGAAGGTCGTTAAGGTGTGGATCATGAGTTCAGGAGTTCATTCCCTTATGCTTTGAACTTAAACATCTGGTTTATACCAATAGGGTTATACAAAGCAAAGCAAGCTTTAAAGGGTACAGTGCATTCTTCAGGCCTGATTTCCCATGGGAACCCTCAGTGGTAGCATCGCATCATGCCTGCCTCCTGCATTCCCGGTTTTCCAGTTAAGTCTTACAGACCTCTTTCAAGGCCTTGCTTGTGCAGGGCTACAGTCTCCGATACCATACAATGTGGTCTCCAACAGATACCATTTCAAATAGACATTTTAACTGGACTCCTTGCTTGAAATAGAAATGGAATAATTTCTACATAAAGATTAGATGGTGGAATCTATTTTAAATATGTATTTCACAGAGCCGTGCATTTTACTGTGAAGATACTGATGCCAGGGAGTGATTTTAAACATTATGGTTATACCTATAATATACAACCAATAGGCCATGAACACACACATTCTACAAACACAGGCTTTGGAGTCCCAGGGATCTAGCTGTGATTCCTGCTTCTGCCACTCACTAGCTCAGATTGTTAACGAGCTACTTAATTTCATTAGGCCTCAGTTTTCTAACTGGAAAAATGGCACAGTGGCACCTTTCTCCTAGAGGCTAAAGGGAGGGTTAAGTGAAAGAATGCATGCGAGGTCTTAAGCATAATGCTTGGCATACAGTGAGTGTAAAATTCGTGTTTGTTCTTATTACTATTAACAAAGAGGCCATTCTGTGGTATTCCTGTGGGTTTAAGGATATAATGAAATTACACAAGAATTCTTGCCTCTGGCCAACAGTGTGTTTTGCAACAAACATGATCGAATGCCAGGACAATATTAGTGACACACTGACAACTGGAATTTTATAATGTATTTATTTTCAGTTTCCTAGGAAATACTCTGTAATACTCTGAAAACCCAGCAAGCTCTCTAGCTGTGTAGATGTTATAGCTTCATAAATGCTATGAATACCTCTATTCTAAGTACATGTGCAACACATTATTGCTGCACCTTTAACCCATGGCAAGAAAACCCCTAGGTCTGTGAGTGTTTATGGTATTTGTGCATTGCTATGGATACAGTATCAAAGGCAGGCACCAGTAACATGAACAGGATATAGGAGTTTAGGGCCGCTAACAGTGATGGAAACTATTCCCACTCTTAATGGGTCATTCTTGGATAATATTTGTAAAATATTTGGGAGGTGAGGCATGCTGTTGAGAACATTTCTTTGGCTGTTTTATCCAACAGTGCTGACAGGCAGCTGAGTGAAATGCTAAAGAGTCCTTGGTCTGCCACCAAATTGGCTATGTGACATTGATGGTTAATTTGCTTCGTGGGCCCTCAGCTTCTCCCACTGTCAAGTAAGGGGTCTCTCTGAAGATTTCTGCAGTCCCTTCCAGCATTCTGATTACCAGCGGACACAAACATGATTTTATCTCATATCCTGTGTAGTTTAACGCGGTTCTGGTGAAGTTGAACAAAATTAAGAGAGATTTTTGGAGGCATTCAAGATGAGCTATGTGAATTGGCCAGCCCGGACTTTCTTTTTCTGTTGTTACCTGTCTTGTTCACAAACCTAGTAGGTTCAAGTTGGCTCTCACACTGTCTTGGAGACAGACTTTTTTCTTCCTCCAAGGGAGCAACATGGAAAGTGGGCAACTCTGCTCTTGTTGGCAAATTGTCAAGAATTAAATGAAAATCAGAGTAAGTACCCAAACACTCCCACTGTCCTCAGAGTCCCTCCCAGGATGCCAAAGTTCAGCAGTAGTTGACATGTTGACATATTGGAACATGATTGGGTCTTATCACAACACTTTATTTATTTTAAACATTTTATTTCTTGATTTGAGAGAGAGAGAGGAACATTGCTTTGTTTTTCCACTTATTTATGCATTCATTGGTTGATTCTTATGTGCCCTGACCGGGGATGGAACCCATGGCCTTGGTGTACTGGAACGACACTCTAACCAACTGGACTACCCGGTCAGGGCCACAACACTATTTATTTAAATTAAAAATAAATGCTCACAAAACAAAAATGTGGATTTCACAAGAACACATGCACAGCAAACACACTGGAATGATTGCCTGGGAGTGGGGGCAGGAGGAAAATGTGGATAAAAGGAAACAAATCAACAGGGGAGTAAACACTGAGACTCAAAGAGAGGATAAAATTTACCCAAGGTGATATAGGTAGTGAGTAGTGGGTAACAATTTGAACAGAGCAGTGACTCAAAAGCCAAGGACACTATTCCATTACAGTACACTTCCTTTTGCTCCTAATGAAAACAAAAACAGTAACAGCAAATGATCAAAATGTGACTTGTTATTTATCAGTTCTCTAGAGGGTTGCTATGTTTTTACTTTTTCCTTGAAAAGTAAAGTACCTGCAAGATTCCCTCTTAGGGAGCTTTCTCTTTATCAGATCTAGTATTGTTTGGGTGATTTCATTCCCCAGTAGCATGAAAGTTATAGAAATTAATTTGAGTCAGGTTGTCTGAGATCATTTCAGGGTAAATCCAGTTCATTGAGATTTTAGATTCTAGAGGGTTAAAAAGTGGAAAGCTTTTCAAAATTTGTTTCTTAATCTGGTATACCACTCTCCCAGGGATGGCACCTGAAATATGTTAGGTGTTTTGTTCAAGAGCCTCTGCCTCTTTTTGTCTGGGATATCTACACCATGGAGCATCTATTGCAGGAATTGACACCTAAGGAAAACCCAAAATAAAAAATATTTATGTGTGCCCTGATTGGTGTGGCTCAGTGGATTGAGTGCCAGCCTGTGAACCAAAGAGTTGCTGGTTCAATTCCTAGTCAGAGCACAAGCCTGAGTTGTGGGCCAGGTCCCCAGTAGGTGAGAGAGAGGCAACCACACATTGATGTTTCTCTCCCTCTCTCCTTCCTTTCCCCTCTCTCTAAAAGTAAATAAATAAAATCTATAAAAATACTCATATGTGTTTGCTTTTACTTGCAAAATTACACACAGGAAGGATAAATCAGAAATTAATTATATTTGTTATGTAAGGTAAATGAAAATAAGATTGAATTTTCCCTGTTACCAAGAGAGAGATATTTTCTCCCTTCTCTTTTCCTTGAACATTTCCTTGAGAAATTGTATTTATGAGTCTATAATTAATATAACAATATAATAAATGCAATATATAACACAATGCATTAATAATAATATTTATTCTAACATATCACTAATATAATATATAATATGTAACATATCATAACAATATGATTGTACTTATGAGTAAACTATATTTATGAGTCCTTTCCCTGTCCCTTTGAGATGCATGTTAAACTTTCATGAAAGCTAAATAAGCCTCTCAACAGTGTTACCACCCAGGACTGTCATTCTGAAGGGCCTGGGAGTTATCGCTTTGAAATGTAAACACCAAGGAAGACAGCTCTCCTGTCTCCTTGCCACAGGTGCCTTGCTCCAAGCTGTAACTTCCCTCTTGTCATTATAGATAGAAGTGTTATCTTTCCTTCAGATGGAGGTAATTAATACAGATGGACACCACAATTACCAGATGGATTTAGGAGGAACTGGGAAAGAGTGGAGAGCAAATGGTGCTGTCAAGTCCTCTTGCATGAGTACTAGCTACCATTTGTCTTGGCAGCATGTGTGTAATGGATGGTGTCCTCTTGGCCACACAGGAGGACGAGGTGGCTTTCTGCCTTTGCAATCTCATTAGCAGATTGATCGCTCGTGACAAAAATCACAGTCTGGTTTCATGCTTACTCAGTAATAAAACTGTTTGTCCTTTTCTGCATTTGTGGAGAGGGTTTTCTGAGTTGGCAGAAGATTTTAAAATACAGTTATCAGTGGAGAGTGGGTGTGAATGAGCTAAAAGGATGGAGGACAGAACAGGCTTCTGTGATGTCTTTTTATATGGTTTTGCCTTTTGAACCTTGTTGATGTCTTATATATTAAAGGATGTAAGAGAAAATTAACAATGATGGGGGAAAAGAAAACCCTAAAATTGAATACAAATTAGCAAATGAACCTACAACTTAAGTAAATATCAATCAATAGAATATTCACAAGTAGAAAAAAGTATAACTCTTATAACATATATTGTGAAAATTAAAAGAACTGCAAAGAAAGTTTGTTGTTGTAGTAATATTGGCTGACACACTGAGATATTCTGCACCTACTCCGTGCCTATTGTAGGACTGAGTGATTAAGTAAATGCATTGACATTGTTCCAACCACAGCTCTCACCGGGGGAGGAGGCATGGGAAAGGAGGACCCTTCTTCTGTGAGGATTGAAATGACAGGGTATCAGTACCAACTCGTGATTTAAAAAAATGTATGGCCTTAGCTCCGTCCACTGAACCTTTGTAAAGCAATGGCATCCTTGACAGCAAGGGACACACCAGATTTTGTTTTCAAAATACTTTTCTTCAATACAAAGAAGCCAAACTGACTGAAAAAATGGCTGATTCTAGGGCTGGGGTAAGAAAATTACAGCTTGTTGAAAATACTCAAAAACTGATGAGGGTATTTCAAAAGGACACTCGTGAGACAGGATAGTAAGAAGCTAGGAAAATTCCTTGGTGAGTGGAATAGGGAAACTGAGACAGACAGCTGAACGCAATGGTCAAGCAATTTTACAGCAAGGTGCACAGAGCAGAGGGCCAAAGGCCCGAGTGCCTGGCAGAACTGGGAAAAACTGGGAAAACAAGGACCTTACCCCCAAGGTAACCTCTTCTCCTCTGGCCTCTCCTCTTTGGAAATAACATCTGGGCTTGTGTTGTAGTTCAGCTCTAGGCCCAGAAAAGCAGCAAAACCAGGTGGATGAAGCTAGAACCAAGTGCAATGGCTAAAGACCCCCCCCTTCCCCTGTCACTGACCAATCAGAAGACACCATGACCCTGAAAGAGCACACCTGAAGAACTGATGAAGACTACTGGCCAAGATGGAGGCGTAGGTAGATACATTTTGTCTCCTCACACAACCAAAAGAAGGACAACAACAAATTTAAAAACAAAAAACAACCAGAACTGTCAGAAAATCGAACTGTATGGAAGTCTGAAAACCAAGGAGTTAAAGAAGAAACATTTATCCACTGATAGTAGGGGCGGAGACGGGCAGCTGGAGCGGAGAGGATGCACAGCAAGGCAACGGCTGATGGACCAGGGGGTCCCATGTTTGCTTGCGGATAAACCAGGAGGAACAACTGGGGAGTAAGACTGGCCGTGCAACCCAGGGTTTCAGTGCAGGGAAATAAGGCCTCGAAACTTCTGAGTAAAAAACCCGTGGGGGTTGAGGCAGCAGGAAAAACTTTCAGCCTCACAGGAGAGTTCGTTGGAGAGACCCACACTGTCCTAGAGTGTACACAAACCCATCCACCTGGGAATCATCACCAGAAGGGCCTAATTTGCTTGTGGGTAGTGGAGGAAGTGACTGAAAGTGGGCTGGAGCCAAGCAAGCGACATTGTTCCCTCTCAGACCCCTACCCCACAGGGAGCGCCACAACACAGTGACATTGGTTGCCCTGCCCTAGCAAATACCTAAGGCTCTGCCCTTTACAATGTAACAGACATGCCAAGACAAAAAAAATATGGCCCAAATGAAAGAAGAGATCAAAGCTCCAAAAACAGAACTAAGAAATGAAGAGATGGCCAACCTATCAGATGCACAGTTCAAAACACTGGTAATCAGGATGATCACAGAAATGGTTGAGTATGGCTGCAAAACAGAGGAAAAAGTGAAGGCTATGCAAAGTGAAATAAAGAAAAATATGTAGGGACCAACAGTGAAGGGAAAAAAACCAGGACTCAAATCAACAACTTGGAACAAAAGGAAGAAATAAATTCCAACTGGAACAGAATGAAGAAACAAGAATTAAAAAAAAATGAGGAGAGGCTTAGGAACCTCCAGGACAACTTTAAGTGTTCCAACATCCTAATCTTAGGGATACCAGAAGCAGAAGAGGAAGAGCAAGAAATTGGAAACGTATTTGAACAAATAATGAAGGAGAACTTCCCCAACCTGGCAAAGGAAATAGACTTCCAGGAAGCCCAGGAAGCTCAGAGAGTCCCAAACAAGTTGGACCCAAGGAGGAACACACCAAGGCACATCATAATACATTACCTAAGATTAAAGATAAAGAGAGAATCTTAAAAGCAGCAAGAGAAAAGGAGACAGTAACCTGCAAAGGAGTTCCCATAAGACTGTCACCTGATTTCTCAAAAGAAACCTTACAGGCAAGAAGGGGCTGGCAAGAAGTATTCCAAATCATGAAAGGCAAGGACCTATATCCAAGATGACTCTATCCAGCAAAGCTATCATTTAGAATGGAAGGGCAGATAAAGTGCTTCCCAGACAAGGTCAAGTTAAAGGAGTTCATCATCACCAAGTCCTTAGTATATGAAATGTTAAAGTGATTTATCTAAGAAAAAGAAGAACATCAAAACTATGAACAGTAAAATGACAACAAATTCACAATTATCAATAACTGAACCTAAAAATAAAAACAAAAACAAACTAAGCAAATGACTAGAACAGGAACAGAATCACAGAAATGGAAATCACACGGAGGGTCATCAGTGGGAAGGGGGAGGGAGAAAGATGGGGGAAAGGTACAGGGAATAAGAAGCATAAATGGTAGGTACAAAATATACAGGGGGAGGTTAAGAATAGTATGGGGAATGGAGAAGCCAAAGAACTTGTATGTACAACCTATCCACAAACAAATTGGGCCCAACTGGTGCTGATTCCTGGGTAGGTGGGCTTGTGTACATTCTAAGACCCTGTGGGTCTCTCCAACGAGCTCTCCTGTGAGGCTGCAAGTTTCTCCCGCTGCCACCTCAACTTCCACAGGTGTTTTCAATCAGAGGTTTGAGGCTTCATTTCCCAGTGCTGGAGCTCTGGGTTTCGTGGTCTATCTTGCTCCCCAGTTGTTCCTTCTGGTTTATCTGCTCACAAATGTGGGACTTCCCAGTCCACAATCTGCTGCCTCGCCGGGTTCACCTGCTGCCACCTTGGCACAAGTCCTTTCCACCCGGATGCCTGTCTCTGCCCCTCCTACCAGTCTGGATGAATGTTTCTTCTTTAACTCCTTGGTTGTTGGACTTTCATACAGTTCAATTTTCTGTCAGTTCTGGTTGGTTTTTGTTTTTAAATTTGTAGTTGTTCTTCTTTTGGTTGTGTGAGGAGGCACAATGTGTCTACCTATGCCTGCATCTTGGCCGGAAGTCCCAATAAAATATACTTAAAAAAACCTGATGAATACTCTACCAAAACCCTTCCTTGAGACCTCCCCCAGTATTCTGCCTGCAAAAAAGAGATAAAAACCTTGAGACAAATGACCCAGTGTGTGCACTCTCCCTCTGGGGTGTGGCCCGCACCATTCCCTTTTCCTTTTCCTCCCACTTCTTTCCCCACAGGCACGTGCCTCCTAAACTCTAAGGCACTGGGAAGCTGGCAGCTTGTCCCAGGCTAACACCCTGAACCTGTCCCCAAAGTGCCCTTTTCTCTGACTTCCCAGTGAGCTAAGGCAGCCCAGTCTAGGCTCTCCTGTTGCTTCTTCTAAGGTAAGCCCTTCCTTGTTTCACACTCTCCAGCTATAATATATGTATCCTCATTGTCATCTGGACTTGTGTTGTGAAATCTTTTCTACACAAAGTCAAGAACCCATATACCACAGCTGGCTCTAGGACACCTGCTCAGGGCCAGGCCCTTGTGTGATAACACTGGAACCACCTTATAAAGGAGCTCCCATTGGCCAAATTTGAGTGACCAAATAAGTAATCATATAAATGCTTTATAACATACATAAATGGTTTATAACATTAAATAAAAAGGAACTCAGAAGTTCGTACTGATACTTCCAATATTAACCAAAAGTAAAAATAAAAACAGTAAGAGAGGGAGAAAGGAAAACTTTTTATGGTAGAAATGTGCCATCTAATAAATGTAGAAGAGATAATAGAAATAGCAAAATCACCAGTTTACAAACATCATGGTTAAGTTTGGCTGAGCCAAGAATCATCAGCTGATGCTTCAACCACTGGTGGGGAACATGTGGTCATGTGGTCATGTGGTGTTGAAGCATCACCCCACAGATCCCTTATTAATTCAAAGGGATGAGAAATACCTTTAACATAGAGAAAACTGGTGTTCAGTAGCTTACAAGTGATGAAATTCAAGATCACCAATAATGGGACAAACACACTGTGTGTCTCTCAATGTGACACACTGAAAGGGACACAGCATCACTGGATGCTGCTCCTACCAGTGTTTAACTTCAGTCTGCTCACAAGGAAGCAGACAAAACTGAGATGCATTCTGCAACATGACTGGCCTGGGCTCTTCAAAAATGCCAGTCATTAAGGGCAAAAACAAAAGGAAAAAGGCAGAGGAACTCTTCTAGATTAAAAAAGACTCAAAAGACCTGACAACTAAATGCTCTATCTGATCCTGGACTTCCGTCTGCACCCCATCCTCTAAAATGTTCTTAAAGACATTATCAGAACAATGGGGGAAGTTTGAATCAGAACTGTGAATAAGATAATGTTCAGTTTCCTGAATGTAATTTTTTTTTAATTGACTGATTTGAGAGAGAGAGAAATCAGTTTGGTATTCCATTTATTTATGCATTCATTGGTTGATTCTTGTATGTGTTCTGACTGGGGATCGAACCCACAACTTTGGCATATTGGGACAATGCTCTATCCGCCAAGTTACCTTGCCAGGACGCTGAGTGTTAATATTATTTTGGATTTATGTAATACAATACTTAAGTTCTTAGGAGATGCACACTCTTGTAAGATGAAATGTTGGGGGGAAAGAAAAAAGATTATATATGGAAAGAGAAAAAGAGTTATAAAGCAAATGAAGTGAAATATTAACAACTGGTGAACCCAGGAGGTGATTTATCCTGACTGCTTTCTTAAATTCATCAGTATCTATATTTCCCCATTAATAAAGCAAATATTTTAACTTTTTCTTATGTCCAGTTAACTTATTCTACTGTGGCCTGCCCCACCCCCATGTATCATCATGGAAATTGTCTAGAATGTTTCTATGATGATATATGGATATATTTGGCTGAATATAAAATTCTGCATACAAAGTTATTTTCCCTCAATACCTTCTAATTATTATTCCACTGTCTTGTAGCATCTATTGTAGCTGTCTGATGACCATCTCACTGTCATTTCTTTGGAGGTGATGTGCTTTTTCTCTTTGGAGGCTTCTAAAGTTTTCTCTTTGTCCTTATTTTTTTTAAGTATATTTTACTGATTATGCTATTACAGTTTTCCCAACTTTTTTCCCCCTTTTCCCCCCTCCTCCTGGTATGCCCTTCCCTCCAGCAATGCTCCTCTTAGTTCATGTCCATGGATATTGCATATAAGTTCTCTGGCTTCTCCATATCCTATACTATTCTTACCTCCCTCTGTCTATTTTGTACCTCCCATTTATGCTTCTTATTCCCTGTACCTTCCTCCCATTCTCCCCCTTTCTCCTCCCTGCTGATAACCCTCCATGTGATCTCCATTTCTGTGATTCTGTTCCTGTTCTAGTTGTTTGCTTTGTTTGTTTTTGTTTTTAGATATAGTTGTTGATAGTTGTGAGTTTATTGTCATTTTGCTGTTCATAGTTTTTTATCTTCTTTTTCTTAAATAAGTCTCTTTAACATTTTATACAAGGGCTTCATGATGATGAACTCCTTTAGTTTTATCTTATCTGGGAAGCACTTCATCTGCCCTTCCATTCTAAATGAAACCTTCGCTGGATAGAGTAATCTTGGTTGTAGGTCCTTGCTTTTCATGACTTTGCCTACTTCTTGCCAGCCCCTTCTTGCCTACAGTTTCTTTTGAGAAATCAGCTGATAGTGTTATGGGAACTCCTTTGTAAGTAACTGTCTCCTTTTCTCTTGCTGCTTTTAAGATTCCCTCTTTATCTTTAAACTTTGGCATTTGAATTATGATGTGTCTTGGTGTGTTCCTCTTTGGGTACAACTTCTTTGGGACTCTCTGAGCTTCCTGGACTTCCTGGAAGTCTATTCTTTCACTGCAATGGGAAAGTTCTCCTTCATTATTTGTTTAAATAAGTTTTCAAATTCTTGCTCTTCCTCTTCTCCTTCTGGCATCCCTTTGATTAGGATGTTGGAATGTTTAAAGCTGTCCTGGAGGTTCCTAAGCCTGTCCTCATTTTTTTGAATTCTTATTTCTTCATTCTGTTCTAATTGAATGTTTATTTCTTCCTTTTGTTCCAAGTTGTTGATTCAAGTCCTGGTTTCCTTCCCTTCACTGTTGGTTCCCTGTGGATTTTTCTTCATTTCACTTAGTGTAGTCTTTATTTCTTTTCCCTTATGCATTTGCCATACTCAGTGAGTTCTCTGAGTATCCTGATCACCAGTGTTTTGAACTCTGCATCTGATAGGTTGGCTATCTCTGTTTCATGTAGTTCTTTTTCTGGAGTTTTGTTCTCTTCTTTCATTTGGGCCATATTTCTTTTTCTCCTAAATTTGGCAGCCTCCCTGTGTTTGTTTCTGCATATTAGGTAGAGCTGCTTCAACTACTTGTCTGGATGCACTTGTTACATTGTCTGGGGTGGAGCCTTAGGTATTTGCCAGGGTGAGGCAACCTGCTTCACCGCTTGCTAGTGCTGTATGTGAGGGAGGGGTCAGGGAGGGGACAGTGCTGCATACTTGGCCCTCACCCTGTTTCCAGTCACTTCACCTACTTCTGGCATGTGACTGGCATCCCTCTAGCTGTTGCCCTGGAGTTGATTTCCAGAGTGGATAGGTTTGCACAAGTTCTAGGACCTTGGGGGCCCTTTAAATGGACTCTCCATGGAGACCAGCAGTTTCTCCTGCTGCCCCAGTCCTGCTCGTTTGTACAACCAATAGTTATGAGGCTTTATTTTCCTGGTGCTGGGACCCTGGGATGAGCAGTCTGGCCTCAGGCTGCAATCACTCACTTTCCAGGTGTTCCTCCAGGTCTTTATTCCCTGCATGTGAATGTGGGGCTGCCTGTTCTGCTGGCCACACAGTTGCTGCTACAGTGCCACCACACCAGGGCCTCTCTAACCCCCGCCCCCTGGCTCCGCCCGCCTGCCCATCTGGGTGAATATTTCTTCTTTGAACCCATAGTTGTTGGACTTCCATACAGTTTTATTTTTTGCAGTTCTGGCCGCTTTTTGTTTTGAGGTTAGTTGCGCAAGGAGGCGAAGCATGTCTACCTATGCCTCCATCTTGGCTGGAAGTCCTCTCTTTGTTGTTACTATTGTTAAGTGTTATTGTTCAGGAGTGGATTTTTCCTTACCACATTTGTTTGGCACTTTTTAAGCCCATTTAAATAAGGTCATTTGGGGGAAATTTATGTATGTTATTTCTTCAAATATTTCCTTCACACTATTTCTACTTTTCTCTCTATCTGGAACTGCTGTCCAGGCATTGGCATTTCTAAGTTAATTGTCCACATTTCCAAGCTTTTCCTGCACATTTTGTGTCTTTTGTATTTTCCTACTGTGAGAAATCCACAGTCTTGTGTTCAAAATTTTTTTCCTCAACTACATCCATTCTATTTCACTTATTCTATTTTCATTTATTAGATTCTTTATATCATGCCTATCTTGAATGAATTAAAAAAGAGTCTGAAGGCTTTACTAGAAATAAATTACAAAAATTTATTCAAGAGTCTTAGGGTTTGCAAAACATAAACGAAACTAGGCAAAACTCCAGAAGTGTTCTGAAGAAGAAAGAAAAGTTAAGAGTTCTTTTTTTAAATTAATTAATTAATTAATTTTTAGAGAGAAGGGATGGGAGGAAGAAAAAGAGGGAGAAGAACATTGATGTGTGAGAGAAACATGGATTGCAGGCCCCCCACAACCACACCAGGCAGGGCAAAGTTAAAAGAGTTCTTATAGTAAAAAACGCATTCTTGAGAAGAATCAGTCCTGCATTCATGGCTCTAGGAATGGTCCAGGACAGTTATCAGTCCAATGTCAGGCAGTCTGGAAAATGGATGACAGGTCATCTGGAAGATGGGCACCAGGAAGTCTGTTTATGTCTGATGGTGCCGATGATGGAAGTCACATAGATGTCAGGTGGACTGGATATGTGAGTCCTTCAGGGGGTAATCAGAGGGTTATCTGGAGTTTTGACATGGTATTGAGGCAGGACTAGAAAGTTCAACATTTAAATTCCTAGGCCAGTTAAAACGAGGATATAATCACTTCCTCATGCCTCATCCTACTTAATTTTAGTAAGTTAGCAGCTTGACTATAGTGACTCCATCTTATTTCTTCACTCTATTCCTCAATGAATATTGTTACTTAGTTCTTTTTTTGTGATTCTTGCTCCTATTTCATATTGCTAATATCTTCTTTTATTAACTCTTTATCTCCTACTCACAGAGTGCTTTTAGACTCTGGTCCTTCTGTTCTAATGCTTCTCTTCCGATAATGTGTGGCTCTGTGTATAGTTGTCGTCCTCTGCTGCCCAGTTATTTGGCTTGTGAGCTTGTTTTCTCTTGAGGCCACAACCAACATGTCTCATAACATGCAATGCGAGAGGGCTGAGGCCAGGCTCAGCCTATATTGAAATCAGTGATTTAGGGTTGAAAATCCAGGAATCACAAAACCCTGAATGAATCTTTGATGCCAATCCACTGGTCACTCGTTTGCCTGGGTTTTAACGTTTAAGCCCTTAGAAGAAGTGACCATGTAGTCCAAAATTATGGTGATTTGGTTGGGAGCATGGTGGAGTGAATGCCCAAGGGCTGACAGCCTGTGTTTATTGTGGTGAACTCTCCCCCATTCCCCAGTAGGGCTTTCGTATTACTAATAACGACAAACATTGCCATGGCACTATTACTGCCCACTTCTGTACTCAAGGGTCAGGCCAATGACCATCTGTCCCAAGGTACCTTGAGGGATAGACAAGAACAGAAGGTAAAACTTTCTCCTAGTTTGCTCTGTGGCCCAAGGCTACAGCCACCACTACTCCCCACCCCACCCTAGTTCCAGTTGTCTTCTGTCTGGAGGCAGCTGTGGGGGGATGGTGATTCCTTAACTTCCTCCCTTGGTTTTAGGAATCTCTCACTGTCTACTATTTCTTCGGGGTTGATCTTGGGAGAGGGGCTCAGTGACTTCAGCTAGTCAGCCATCAGAGCAGGGGTCCTGTCAGTGTCTTCAACTATAAAATGGGCATAATTGTTACCTCAAAGACATGCTGAGGGTTTCGGATATTTTATATCAATATCTAGAACAATATATTTGTAAAATATTGGATTCTTTTTACTTGCAAAGACCTCAATACCAACCTTTATTCTCAAGGAGGGAGGAGCATGCAGATAGGCCAGTTGGCTAATTTGATGAGCACTTCTGGCCTCACAACATTGCTCTTTGCCGCTTGTTTACGTTGAGTGCTGAGCGCCCAGTGAGGTGCTTAGCAACTCTTCTTATTGACTAACACATGTCAGCACATACAGAAATCAGTCCCAAGTCTCACAAAATCAAGGCTGAACAGTTTGATTGATAAATGTTCTGTAAAACTCTTGCTACTCAAAGTGGTCTGCAGATCAGCAATGTGAACATCACCAAGGAGCCTGCTAGGCAGGCAGAATCTTGGACCTGCTGCTCCACACTCAACGAATCAGAAACTGTATCTTCGCCAGATTTCACCTGATCTACCTGCGCGGTCGAGTTTGAGATGTGCAAGATGCATCACCAGCAATTATCAAGCTTCCAGTAAAACTATACTCTTGCTTAATGTGTTCTCGTGTACGAAGTTGCTTTACTAGATGATTTCACTGAAATGTACCATTCCATTTCATCCCAGCCACAATGTAAAATTATTCATACTCGTTTTAATGATAAAACTGAGGTCCAGGAAGGTGGCTACTTGCCTAAAATCCTGTGGCTAGACGTAGGTTAAAGTCCACACTTGTTTCAGTGAGTAGTGTAATACTTTTGGATTATTAATAGTGTGCTATTAATAGTATGCTCAATATTATCATTAGTATGCATGGTGATTTTAGGTGAAAATTATGCTTTATTCTCACATGTATTGGAGAAAAATATAATGAACCAAGCCTGGTTTTTTATAGTTACTCTTGTTTAGAAAGATTTTTTTGAAAGTCTATTCAGGTACAGTATAGACACACCTAAAGTTGTGAATGACCGTGGTTCCTACATGCCTGTCTAGCCAACACTTCCGCACTTTATATGAAAGGTGGCAATCCTCTCTTTCATTCATAGCAGTGTCAGGATTTCGATTTTAGTGGCAATTTTAACTGAGCAATCTTTATTTACTAGGAACATCCTGTGCAACGTGTTGGCACAGAGAAAAAGTTCTCTCATGACTATTTCCCTGAATAGTATTAGTATGCCAAAGATATTTTCCCTAATCCAGCTTTATGATAACACAAACAGAAACAAGGCAATCATTATACTCAATCCTATTACGAAAGCTTAGGAATCATCTTAAAATGTTTGTTGATAGAAATTGCAAAGACAGTATTCTGAATAGGATTTTCAAGTGCCCGCTGTGGAATCAAAGTATTGCTCTCCTTTTCATAAAGAGACATGTGAAATGGTAACTGTCCACTCTCATTGTCCAACCTTGGTGAAGAGGGGACAGTAATTCCCAATCTGATGTAAACAAGTGACCTTGCAGAGAGAAGGGTCTCACAGACTTCAAATGTATTACTCAGCTGCCCTACCGGCTTTTCTTTTCTTTTTGTCTGTGCTGATAGGGGAGGACAAATGATACAACCCACGGTGCTAAACTAGGAGCTTTGCCTAACAAGGCTCCAGGAAGGGCTGGGGCAAAGACAAAAATGATTGCCTTCTGTACTCTAACCTCAGCGGCAGGTTCTCTAACGTCTGTGTTTTCAGACTCTCCATGTAAATACATACAGGCTCTCTGATGGCAAGCTGTTTTGCTAAAGAACTCTTTAGCAATTTACTTAACCTTTTACATGGAATATAACCTCTTAAACCCAGAACTTGTTTTAAGACCATGGTTTATAAAACACATTCAGACTTGGATTGCAGTCATAAACATTGAGTGTAGGAAAGTGTTAGTTTATAATTCTCGCCTGTTTTCACGTACCTGGTGAGGTCAATAGTTGCCCCCCACCCCCGACCGGCCACAACCAACGGTCCTTTTTTTGTTCTTACAAGCGACACGTGCTCCTGACAATTTGCCGGTGGGGGGAGGAGGTAGGTAAACAGTTCAGTTGGTCTCCGTGGCTGCTTCCACCAAACGCCTTTGGCCTTTTCTTACCCAAACTCATCATAAAGATGTTTCTCCTAAATCACCACTATGACTGCAATTCAAAGCCAAGATGTCTCCATTTTTCTGTTTATTTTTTGCTTCACAGACTTAATTCTAAGCTCCTGGGCTGTGGGGGAGGGGAGAAACACAAGATGCAGTCAGTCTGGCCTTTCTCTGTGTGATGGTGTTACCTCACCTCGACGGGATGCAGTTTATGGGTCCGTAAAATGAGTCACAGGCACCATTTGTCCAATAAGATCATTTTTTGCTGTAAGTCATATACCCAAAATAAAATGACAGAATTTCATACTTTTGGCATTAAAAAGTCAGAATACTTGTCTCACTTGCAGCATAGACTGCATGATACGCTAAATGAATTGTTAATGGAAACGAGAGGACAATCCCACAATAAATGGAGACACTCGTGTTCACCTAGGACGCAGTGTGCGTGAAGGGAAGCGGGCTGTGGGCAGCTCTGTAACCCTAACGAGGAGCATACAAACCATGACCAGGGCATTCTGCAATCATCAGTGAAGAACAATCCCTGCTATCTGAACTGGACAGTTCTATAACAGAGTCTACTTGAGAAAAGGTAGAATCAAAAGTGTGACAATACATCAAAACTGACACAAAAACAGTATTTTATTGGAGAGACAATTCACAGCACTTAATCAAATAAATCCATTTCATTCAAAAACCTGCCATATTGTTTCTGGCACCATCAATACCGTACTTCCCTTGGAGAGTACCATGCTTTCAAAAAAATCTGAGTTGGATTTCCATTATGTTTAACTCTAAAATATTTTACTGTACCAAAAAGCAACCCCTAATCAGAAGAGAAACAAACAGAGGGAAAGACAGATTTGTAGAAACTTTTCTCCACCAGCAACAATTCATTGTTCATAACCTTTCAGGGTTGTGCTTTTACATGGGGACTTCTTTTTGGGAGGGGGGAAGAGGGCTGTTTCTCATAAATGTTTGCTTAAAACACACAGCATGCCCTGCTGCAGCGATTTTCAACGGGTGTGCTGCAGCACACTGGTGTGCAAGAGTTTTTTTAAAAATTTACTCCTCACCCAAGGACAGGTTCATCGGTTTCTAGAGAGAGAGTTTAAGTGGGAGAGAAGAAACATCGATGTGACAGAAACACTGCTCAGTTGCCTCCTGTAGGCACCCTGACTGGGACCTGAACCCACGACCCTTTGGTGAACGGGACAATGCTCCAACCACCTGAGCCACCCAGCCAGGACTGCAGCAAAAGTGTCTAAACACACACAATTCCTATTTAATCAGGGGCACTGACCTCTTTTCCCTTAGATTGTTAAATGAAGACATGACAACAGCCTGGCTGGTGCAGCTCAGTGGATTGATCGTGTGGGCCTGTGAACCTTAAGCATTGCTGGTTCAGTTCCCAGTCAGGGCACATTGCCTGGGTTACAGGCCAGGTCTCCAGTGGGGGGCGCACAAGAAGCAACCACACGTTGTTGTTTTTCTCCCGTTCTTCCTCCTCCCCTTCCCCTCTCTAAAAAAAATAAACAAAATCTTAAAAAAGAAAGAAAGAAAGAAATAACAGCCAACACAGTAATAGCTGTCCAGTATGAATGATGCAAAATTACACCTGTTTTTTTGTAGATCAGCAGAAAATGTATTTTTTTGTTGTGCCATGAGGTGGAAAAAGTTGAAAATCGCTGCCCTGCTGTGACCAGTCAGTAGTAATGAGGCATAACGAGGTGAACGGGAGAAGAGGTGGTAACCAGCTGGACCACCCATGGGCTAGAATCTCTAGGACAGGAATGTTTGTGTTGGAGTAAGCCAGACCTGAGGGAGACACCTACAGAGCTTAGAGAAAAGGGACCAAAAATAGTAACGTGTGAAAAACACATAGGTTTCCCATCAGGGGACCAACAGAAAGGTGGTACTACCAAAGATAGTCCTGTGCTTTTCCTTGAGACAAGGTTACACTAGATGGGCCCTGTAGTTTTCACATAAAAATTGGATTGCTACTAGACAGTGAGATCAAAGCTTCCCTTCTTTGTTCAGTAAATACTGATAGAATACCTCTGTGCAAGGCAATGGGGCAGGTGCTAAAGGTAAAATAAAGCTGTCTAAGATGTGGTCCTGACTTGAAGGAGAAATCCAGCCGTAGCCATCAGACCTTGAACTGTGTCCACGGGGCCATATGGAGGGAAGAATCACTCATTCTCCAATTCTCTCCTCTTGGGTATCAGCATGTCCTTTTGCCTTTATGTATCTGCTCAGCCTGCCTGGTTCCAAGCACTTGCTTATCTTCCTTATCTTTCTTGGTAGTGTGAGAAATGAAAATTTGAGAGGATGAGATCTTGCCTCACTGGTGCCAATTAAATGCATGTGGAATTATATTGTGGACGCCCCCTTGGTCCAGAAAGGTGGAAAAATTTTGGGAAAAGAGAGCTAAGACGGTTGTAAGGTGTTTTAGTCAGACGATGGGAGCAAAGGTACACCAACAAACAAATTTAGTACATGGCTTAAACCAGATGGTTGGGAGAGAGCACCAACATAGCCAAGGACTTCAGGAAGGTAGCTGGAAGCCCTCTGCCAAACAGGTTAGTCTGCGGAATAGGACAGCTAAAATCTTTTCCTCAAGATTATCTACTCAAGCTCAAACAGAGCATATGAAATAATGAATAATTAGAGAGTCTTAACTTTCCAGAAAATAGAAAGATGGAGTAAACAAAGCACCCTCCAAAAAAGGTGAGGTTGGATGTCAAAGTGTAGAGAAAGCTTCTGAATATGTTCTTTAAGTTTTTTTTGGGTGCTTTGGTTTATAAGCAATCAAGATGGAGAGGGAGCATATCCCAAAGAGGAAAGTCTGTAGGAACCAGAGTAGTTGAGCCCGAGCATTCGTGATGCCTTTAGACCTAAAAAAAGAAAAGAAAAATTTAACCACCAGAATTTTAATATTATGGTTTCATAGGAGTTACTGGTCTTCTATTTTTTTTTTTTAAATAATGTACTCCTTCTAAACTACTTTCATTGGGTTTATTTTGCCATTTTCTCCAGCTTCTTAACTCAAATGCTTGGTTTATTTTCACTGTTCTTGTGCATTTAGGATGGTACACTCTTCCCTGAGAAACAGCCTGACCACCGCCGAGAGCACCATGTCATACCGCTGTTTCTCGCATGATTTGGAGGAGACGATAGGGTTAATTAAGTGGCACTGGTTTGGCATCGGAGCAAGCGTTTTGAAGACAGACCAGATGTGAATCTTAGCTTGGCCAACTAGCCACTGCGACCCCGGGCAAGTCACTCATTCTTTAGACAAGTTTCCTTGTCTAAAAAAATAGGAATAATGGTATTTATCTCATCAAATTTGAGATGATTTATGAGACAATGGACACAAAGTGCTTAGTAAAGGGCTTGGCATATAGTAATAATAAACACCTGTAACTAAATAAACACCTGTAACTAAACTGCTTAAAACAAAGCTCAAAAGAAAATGACTCAAAGTGGTGTGCCACAGTTTCCTCTGTGTATAAATAAGTCTCATGTGATCGACTTTTAATTGAAAACAACATTTAAAAACAATGTATGTAAAAATGATACACAGTTGATCCTTGAACAACCTAGAGGCTACAGGAACTGACCCCTCCACATAGGGGAAATCTGTGTATAACTTCCGACTCCTGCAAAATTAAACCACAGCTGGCCCTTTATATTTGCAGGGGAGTGGTCCCAGGAACCCTCAGAGATATGGAAAACAGAGGACGTCAAGTCCTTGTATGAAATGGTGTAGAACAATGCAAACAGTTGGCCCTCCACATCTGTGGATTCCGAACTGTGGACTGAAGACACTATTTCCAATCAGCAGTTGGCTGAAACCACCGATGTGAAACCCATGGATGTGGAGGGCTGACTGTATGCATTGAAAAAAACCCAGCATATTCTTTAAGGGTCAAGCGCAATTTTCCACAATAACAAATTAAAGGAGAAAAATGATATGATAATCTTACTAAATGAAGAAGCATCTGATCAATTTCAGAATTCATTCTGATCTAAGATCTCAGCAAACCTAGAAATGTTAGAATGGAACTTCCTTATTCTGATAGTGGACATCTACTCTACTCTAGAAAATACATGATACAAAATGTTACAAGCTTTCCCTTTGATCAGGAACAAGGCAAAAATGCCTACTACCACCATTTCTAGTCACTAATGTATTAGAGGTACTAGCCAGTGCAATACGAAAAGAATCCTAAATAAAAGATATACAGAATTAGCCCTGGCTGGTGTGGCTCAGTGGATTTAGCGCCAGCCTGTGAACCAAATGGTCGCCAGTTCGATTCCTAGTCAGAGCACATGCCTGGGTTGCAGGCCAGGTCCCCGGTGGGGGCGAGGGGTGGGGGTGGTGCGTGACAGGCAACCACACATTGATGTTTCTCTCATTGTCTTTCTCCTTCCCTTCCCTATCTCTAAAAATTTATAAATAAAATCTAAAAAAAACTGCACAGAATTGAAAGAAATAAAAGTGTTTATGTAGTGTCACTTACAACAGTAAAAACTAGACTTAAAAGTCCATCGCAATGGGAATTTGTTAAATACATAAATACCGAGGTACATCCACATACAGACTACTGTGCACTAATACAATGAATAAGACAAACTTATGGGTATAGACATGGAAAAACAGGAATAAATGCCAAGGAGAAAAGTTACGGGAGAGTGTATACACACACACACATAGAATGGTGGCTATAAAGTCAAACACGTGTCCAATCTTAACTCTGCTTAGAAGGAATTCAATTCATTTTCACTGCTGGATGGTAGGATGTGGGATGCTACATATACACAGTATGACTTTACATATTAACTCATTCACTTGAATTTATTCCCTCATTCAGAATCTAGAAGGTATGCTTATTTTGTTTTATAGTGCCCGGCGATACACTACAGCATGTTAGACCATGAAGAAATGATTTCAAGAACATAATAATGGTGACTGAACTTCTCTTCATCTGTTCTCCCTCTGCCCTTCAAGAACTGGATAGGAGGATGTTAATGGGTCTTTTGGTTTTCATTAGAGGTTCCCAACCAAGAACAAAATAGGTGTCAAGTACTCTACCAATGTAAGTTGAGGGGCTGAACCACTCACCTTCAAGCTAAGATTTCACTGAGAGGCTGAAGAGGCCACTGGAAAGAGGCACTAGTGTGCTGTGGCATTTCCTATCACAAGTGAAGCCCAAAGAACAGCTTCAACAGAACCACTTGGAGAGCATGACAAGAGTCCCCTGGAATTTAGGGGAAGGGATTAATATCTGATTTAAAGTTGAAAGACTGGTTGGCTTGCCTGCTGGGTACAAGGCTGCACTGGGAACAACATGCACTTGCAGATTCAGCCCAGTGGTGGGACAAAGAAACTGATACTGTGAGCCACACAGACCTTGTGGAAGGGCATTGGCTGTGGGTGGGCTTAAAAGGGACCCGGGCTTAGGGGCCTGACTGAATGAAAGAGGAGAACTCAATAGAAGAAAATTTTCCCCCAATCATAGATCTCGAGGAGAAACTGCAATGGCATACTGGAGGATGTGTCTGAAGAAACCAGCAGGGCAACTGCAGAAGGGAGAGCCTAAGTGATGAGCAGTTTCACAAACACCCACCGAGGGCCCCTCTGGAGGGAAGAGCCAACGCTGGATATGCAACATCCTCAGCACCCAGCTGCCAATCACAAGGCAGACTGCCCTGTTGCCCCTAACTGCTCCCACCATCTCAAGAGGCCACAAGCAGCTGCTAATGAATAGAAAAAGAGGTGGAGAGGAGACATCAAATTTACTTTCTTCCCCATAGCAGACTCCTGAGCGCCAGCTTGATGAGGGCAGACATTCTGAATACATAAAAGTTTCCAGTTTTAGCCCTGGCTGGTGTGGCTCGGTGGATTGAGTGCTGGCCTGTGAACCAGAGGGTCACTGGTTCAATTCCCAGTCAGGGCACATGCCTAGGTTGTGGGCCAGGTCTCCAGCAGGGGGGCGCACAACAGGCTGCTGTACATTGATGTTTCTCTCCCTCTCTTTAAACAAAAGAAAAAAAAAGTTTCCAGTTTTAGTAAATTGATTGGACTAGACTGGAAAATATCACAAGGAAAACCTACAGAACTGTTTCAGATTTCATCCAGGCCTAGGGTGGGAGACAGACAACAATCTACACGGTGAGTGTATTTGGAGAGGGGTGAGAAAGAATAAAGCTGGTTTCTGTTCCTGTCCAGGAAACTCTAGCTTGTTTAATCAACCAGAAGATATAATACCATCTATTTAAATCACTTAGCAGTGTCTCGCAGACTGTGTACCCAATAAATATTAATTGTATTATTCAAACACAGTAGTACCATATTTTCCACATTTAGAAGTAATGCAGCCTTAACAGAGGTGATAGTTAGTCTTGACCAGAAAATACCAATTGCCAAGCCGTTCGGCATCACTATGACCATCTCTTTCATTACACCACACTTTCTGTATGTGCTACATGAAGCACACACATAAAGAGAGTCTTTCCTAGTGCTCTCACACAGTATTAACCTACACTGGCATCTGCTGAGTGGTATTTGCTCAAGTGGCTTTGAACCCGCATTTCCTATCTGTGGAGCTTGTGCAAATAACACAGTCCCATGTCTGAAGCAAGGCCAACCAGGTCAGGATCTTGTGGGTCTGGAAATCAGGCTTGTGTATTTTGAAAACGCTCCTCAGGTGACTCAGCTGTGAAACTAGGATTGAGAATCATCAGCCCTAGTCAGTAACTAAGCCTTTTCAAACTAGAAGGCGGCCTCCTAATCTTTGTTCTTGTTGGTGTGAATACAGAGCATTTTTTTGAAAAAAATAAGAAAAGTCATCTAAATTAAGTAACTAAATAACAGGGTAACTAACACAGATGAAACGAATTCATTCATTAAATATTTATTGACTACTCCCTCTGAGCTAGGCTCAGTGTTGGGTGTGGGGATTCAACTCTACCTTTAGAGTGCTCTCAGCCTACAAGTACATGAATGATTTAAATGGGGCTATTCTCAACTTATACTAGATACTAAGAGGAAAGTGACAAACACGCATTAAAAACACTTACTTGCACAATACCATGGCATACAAGGACTCTCCCACATGAATCAGCCAGGCAAGCCAATACCTGAAACAAAGTCAGCCTAGTTTAAGGTGATGGTTATTTGCCAATGAAATCTAACACAGAAACCTCAAAAAGAAGGTGCTTTAACGTGAACTAGCACCATTCTTAGATGTCTACGGGCGACTGCAGGCCTCCCAAGTCTACAGGGAGACTGGAATGCAGTCTTCCAATCCCATGGTCGCTGCTCTCCTTACCCATTGTGCAGGAGGGTGTGATGATGGTCCACCAAGTACTGAGTGAAGAGGCCCAGGGGCCCTAGGCTCTGATAAGGAATACTTTGAGGCCAGAAGACAACCCACTGAAAGAAAACCAAAGGCACAGAACACCTATTAGGCCACTTAAGTCACTGTATTTGACAGAGGGGCTATGAAATAATCCTGATTCTATAACAGCAAAGAGAGAACAAAAAAATTTCTGAACTCAGTCAGATGGGGGTTCCACGCTTGACTTCTATTTTCTAACAACGATTCTTGTGGGAGATTTATGCTGAGGAAACTATGTGGTTATCAGACTCATTGCCCAGGTTGGGTGACTTGTATTCTTAATGAGTTCCACCAAAAGATTTTTTATAAAGTTTATTAACAAATTTTAAGAGCTTATGTGTCCTGACTAGCTTCTTCACTGCACAAACTATGGTGTGAGCCAAACCCCCATTTAATTTACAATCCCTTTCTCTTCTTTCATCTTTTCCACCTCTGAAACTGTGACTGATTTCACTGCACAGAACTGGAAAATAAGTAAGATCAGGTTTTAGTGCTAACAGCAACTACTTAATCACGTAAGGTTTTTTTGTAATCTTGCCAACTTCCCCTCTGTCAATTAGGCTTTTGAGAATAATTAAGTCCCAGTAGATCTGAAATTTATTATCCCATGCAGATCTCAGCCCAGAGCAGTACTACCTCTCCCATTGTGGTGTCACACACCTAAAATTTAAATAAAGCATAAAACCAAGTCATCCTCCCAAACCAAGGAGAATGGAAGGGCAGCATCCACCAGCTCCACAATACCCCAATATGAAGCCACCAAAGCTTTCCTCCATTTGTATCCTAACTACTCAGAGATGCAGCATCAAAGAACAGAAACGCACCTTTGAAATTTTTCAGTTCAACATCTCCGTTTTACATATGGGGAAATCAGCACAAAGGTGGTCAGATTTCACAACAAACAACAATGTGGGCAAAACACTTCTAATCCCCAGTCTCCAGGATCTACCTGGAAATATTCAAATAGTTTTGCCTTCATTCAAAATTATGCCAAGTCAGCCCCCAGTCGACTTTTCCAGTTTTGCCCGTTGTCTTTTCAATTAACTGTCAGCCAGACAAGAGTCGCTCCTCCACTCAGTAGAGATCCTCTGCCTTCCTGGTTCCACACCCGTGCCATAACAGTTATAGCTTCTCTACTCCTTATCAATTAAATCCTACTCATTCTTTAGGTCTATCTCCGGGCCCTAAGCACTTCCGACTGCCTCCGACATTGTTTCGGAAGCCCCGCGCTGACTCGGCAAGCCCACGGCAGCCTGTAAACCTGGCTTCCTCGCGAGCTCTGCGACCGAGGTAAAACGCAGTGACCGTGGAGCGAACACAGAGGCAGAAACACACTATAAAGTAGGAACCAGGAATAAGGCTATTGAACTTCCGCTTACTGCAGTAACCTTGGCAACGGCCGCCAGCGCCAGAGAGCGCTCCCAGGAGCCCCTGGCCCTACGAAGGCCTGGCGAGCCAAAAACAGATGCCCCGTCCGACGCCTCACCGCGAAATATCCTAGCCCGACGATGGTGACCAGCGAGGGTAAGGGTCTGGCCGTACGGAAGTAGGCGGTGGCAGCCTTGCCGGCCTCGGACTTTGTCACCACCATTTTGAAATATACAGACGCTAAGCCGTGGGGTGGAGAGCAGTACCTGCTCCCGCCCCCACACAAGGAAAGCCTGAGTGGCTGGTTTCCGAGGGCCTCCAGGATCGGCTAAAGGCGCGAACAGACCAGTGCGCCTGCGTCTTTTCCTGGGATCTAGTCTCCCTCAGGCAAGAGCGCGCGGGTGCGGGAGTGCGCCTGCGCGATCAGTCCTCCCGGCAGGCCCGGGTCCCGCGTCGAATGGGGCGCTCGCTCCTTTCGCCGCCTTTACCGTGTAATAGCCGAAGGAGAGGGTGACGATGGTGAACCAGAGCAGACTGCCCCTCTGGAAGTAGGCCTTATCGTCCGCTGCCGTCCCCATCGCTGCAGCGCGCATCGCTGGGAGTGCGCGGCTGGGTACCGTTTCCCTTGGAGATGGAAGCCGGGGGTCGGAGGCGGGGCCTGGCCGGCGCTCCTCCCCCTTCCCCTCCCCCCTTCCTCCTTTCTCCCCCCGCTCCGCCCGGGGCTGGAGAAGGTTCTCCGTGTTCGGCAACTGTGAGAGAGATTCTTGCTTGGTTCTGGGCCGGTGGGCTGGACGTCATCTGCAGGGCAGAACCCCCCTCCCCATCACTGTCACTTTGCCGCGTTTAAGATGAAGGTGTGGAAATAGGTGCTGGTTTACACACGTCTGATAACCACGAGTCTAATTTTTGAACTTCAGCCCGGCTGGTTCTGCGAGAAACAACGCTGTTCCTTTTCATCAGACGTGTGGAACCACAGGGCCGGCTAGTTTAGAGGTGGCATGAAGGAAAATTTCAATAAATGTTAGCTATTTTCACTACTGTTACATTTTAGTGATAAGTGCTGTGATACAGGAGGATGAGGCAAGCACATGGCTAAGATTTATATAAAATCATCTCAACCAAACCTAGGGTGTTCTAAGCTGATTTGCTGGCTCATCAGTTTGCCAAATTCATCAAGCTACAGCGTGTGGCTTAAACACTAACAGTATGTTAAATAGCTTTGTCAGACATGTTTATTCTTGGTCATGGAGTAACTTTTCTGTTTATGTAGATGAATATTTTGTGAATCCTTTAAAATGTCATTTCTTGGTTTGTTGACCTTTAGAATTTTTAAAGGTTTTTAAAGCCAGTTTCTCAGGTAGTATATTGTATTAGTTAGGATTAGATATGGCTGTGAGAAAGTGAACTGTTACTTTTTCCCCCACAAATCCAGATGTTGACTTCCAGGGCTGGTTTGGGGGCTGCCATAGGCACTGCTGCCTGTTCTTACTGTGCCCCTATCAGGCGGGTGCCTTGTGGCCGACCCTCCCAGGCATCCTCACTCCTGGGCTAATAATTGTGGAATACTGCTGCACATCACGTACAATTTGAGAGATCACCTTCTCATGAATATATAGTATTTCATCATAGGGTAGGATTGGAAGGAGGCGGAAATGCCTAATAATTTCCCTTTGAGCACGTACATCAAGAGAGAAAGAAAAGAGTACCAGCTAGAGCAGGGGTATCAAACTCATTTCACTGGGGGCCAATTCAGCTTCCCAGTTGCCTTCAAAGGGTCGAATGTAATTTTAGGACTGTATAAATGTAACTACTCCTTAACTGTTAAGCGGGAGCTCAGCACTGCCACAGGGTAGAAAGGAGGTGCTGAGCTGGATAAAACAAGGTGGAGGGCCGGATTTGGCCGGCGGGCCTTGTGTCTGCCACCTGTGACCTAGAGGCAAATGCAACATCTTTGTAAAAATAAAAAAACAAAGAAAAAGCCACCCGAATTTGGCTACAATAAACACACTGTTGCTAATCTCTGCCTAGAACAATTGTGTAACATAGTAGTAGGCACTCAGAAATAATTATTGAATAAATGAATGAGTGAAATAAATCTGTTTCAAAGATCTGTCTAGAAGGAAAATGTTACATTTTTGAAGTAGGCAACCTGAGGACACACCAAATTTGGGGGCATTCAAGTTTACTTTTCACATCACAAAGACAATGGGGAAATGAATTAAAAATTCATGGGATCCAAAAAGTGGAAGACACAGTCTCAAAATTCTTACGGGGTGAGACCTGGGAGAAAAACACTTTAAGGAAAACAAAACTACAGAGCACCAAATTCTTGAAAATCACCTGTCGTTACTGTTACCTTTTTCTTTTTAACCAGATGATCATTTTAATCAAATTGCCAGCTCGCTCAACTTGCTTTGACTAAAGTATTTTCTTCTAAAGTCTCTTGGGACTCTTCTGTGTATCACCTGAAGCAGATGTATAGGTCAGGAGGGCAAAAAGTATCTTGGTGCCTGGAAATAGCCTCGCTTGATTAGAGAGCTGAGTTGGCAGGAGGCCACAGAGATCAGAAAGAAGGTGGTGAGGCTGAGAGGGAGGTAATGGCCAGGTCATGAAAGCCCCTCTTAGGCATTCTAGTAAGTTCTCACTTTTCCTTGCAGGTGGTCATTGGGAATTAAGAACTTAAAGTTTAGTGAATGTTGGTTTTCTGAGAGCAGAGACTGTATTTGTAGGACTCGATACACAGGTGGAGGCTCTTACTGTTTTGAGGTATGTTATTTTTTTATTCTTACCGAGGACATTTTTTTTCCATATGTTTTAGAGAGAGAGGAAGACAGAGAGAGAAACACCAATGTGAGAAAGAAGCATGGGTTGGTTGCCTTCTGTGAGGTGCCTGGACAGGGGGTAGTACCTGCCCAGATGTGGGACTGAACCTGCAACCCAGGCACCCTGATCTGGAATGGAACCCACAACCCTTTAGTTATGGGACGCTGTTCCAACTAACTGAGCCACACCAGCCAGGGCGTATGATGTATTTTTCCAAAGCTTAAAGGACTCAGTGGATATCCATTGAAGCTAAGCTTAATATAAAGAATCTGCCCTGGCTGGTGTAGCTCAGTAGACTGAGTATTGACCTGTGAACAAAAAGGGTCTCTGGTTTGATTCCCAGTCAGGGCGCATGTCTGGGTTGCGGGCCAGGCCCCTGGTTGGGGGCACATGAGAAGCAACCATACACTGATGTTTCTTTCCCTCTCTTTGTCCCTCCCTCTCTCTAAAAAATAAATAAATAAAATCTTAAAAAAAAAAGAACCTAAAGAGTTTTCAAGGAAAAAAATGTTTGATGACTTAGGAAGATTAACCATAAGAGAGGGCAATTTAGGGGCTAATTTGTTGACCTTTGCCAGTGAGATCTAAACAGTGGAGTAGGAACAGAGGCAAGGTAGACTGGAGTTGTGAAAAGAACATAAAACAAGGAGGTGAAGGTCTGGTAAAAATGTTTTTTGGAAGCAGCTTGATGGAGGAGGCACCGGGAAGGTCGCCACCTGGTGTGAGCTCAGGGTACTGAGGAAAAATAAAACCCGGAAGAGCTGATGGGAATTTTGCATTGCGGGAGGGGGGGCGGGGAGAAACAAAAGCCAGAGAAATTAGTTTAGGTTCCACCTTATTTTTGGTTTGCTCTGCTCTTTTGGTCTTCAGAGTCCTTCAATATTTACAGCTCCTCAGATGTTCTTCTCAACCACCTCAGAACACCCAGTACTGCCCAAATGGATGGTTGAGCCATCAAGACCTCTAATTCCAAGCGGCAGCATGGGACCCACCTACAGTCATGACTCCTTAAAATGACCTCCCATATTCCCTCTGTCCTTCAAGTCTGTTCCTCATGCCTCTTCTTCATTGTTGCTGGGGAGGCATGACCTACGCTGGGATCAAGTCAGAAACACGGGT
>VMDR010004933.1:0-55708 GCA_007922815.1 Macrotus californicus
ATTATTAGCTTGTGGGCTGGGCATCTGAGCAGACTGGGATATTGAACCTTTGATTCACATTACCTGGAAACTGCTCTCAGGAGAAATGGTCAAACACCAAAGGTAATCATTTTAATTCCAAAGTTCCTTTAAGAAGGGAAAAGTATTCCATGGATTTTTTAGGCTGCTAGGATATTGAATGGCATCCTGGTCATTCAAGAAATTATTATCCCTTTGCTATCCTATTTAGAGAAAAAAACTTATTTCCTTTCTTCCATCCTCTACGTGCTTGTTGACTTTTCAACAACCTAGAGAACACATAGGTAATGAGCCGCCATGAGAGCCGTTTAACTTTGTAGTCAAGAGCTTGGACTTAGGTGCTTGGTCCAAACCTTGTCTTAAGCCCTGATGAACTGAGTGTCCTTGAGCAAGTCATTTATCCTTTTCAAGCCTCAGTTTCAACATCTATAACATGGCAATGGTGACGTTAAGACCTGGATCAAATGGACGTAAACTATGAGCATGAAACAGTGGCATCTAAAACATGTAGAGCACAGTTCATCTCAAACATGCTACTGCAAATGGGAATTAATTTTTTTACCATCATGTTTTGTACATGGAGGAGGTTGGCAAATATTTTCTGAATGGGGATCTTTCTGTATCAGTGTTTCATTCCTGCTCTTGGTCCAGGGGACTTTCTCCCATTTGTTGTCTTCTGGGTACATTTCAAGGGTTGAACCTACTCATTTTGCAGTGAGTTGCTGTCTGCTGTGACTCAGTGTTGGAGGACAAAGCCCTGTGTAAGGCCCTTGGTGAGTTAGCTGACATACAGTGTACTCCATTGTTAAATATCTGACCAGCCTCTATGCAGCATAGCTTTTTCATAATTGTTTTCATTGTTACATATATAGTTTGCCCTGTGTGTTTTGTTTATTTGTTTTAGTGGCCCTTGTTTTTTAAGGAAAGACAGAATAGGGCCAATTCCCTTCACATTCTAGAATTAAGAGATGAGGCTAATTTGTCATCAAAAGGGGATACAATTAAACTTAAACAATAATTTAGGTACCAAGAGAATTTGATTAAAAGCAC
This sequence comes from Macrotus californicus, assembly GCA_007922815.1. NCBI lineage: Eukaryota > Metazoa > Chordata > Mammalia > Chiroptera > Phyllostomidae > Macrotus > Macrotus californicus. The sequence goes on from VMDR010004933.1 coordinate 1,069, forward strand.
CTAAGGCTCTTTGACTTTTCAGGGAGAAAGTGCTATATGAATTAAATATTATTTAATTGAAATAGAGGGTGTGTTTTCACTGGCTCTTTAAAGGTTGAAAGATGGGCTGGAAGGAGCCTCCAGACTTGGTTCTGATGTGTGCACGCAGAGGGCAAGAACAATGGAGGGAAGGAGAAGAGTTTAGAATGAAAACAGAAAAGCTGCAAAGGGAATTGAAGAGGTTTTGATACAAGTGGGTATAAAATTAATGGGCTTTATCGAGCCTTTCCATCACTCTTTTAAAATGGGAACATGCAGCTTGTCAAAAGGTGTGATTAATAGTCATGAAGCCAGGCATCCTTCATTTAGTGGTGGGTAAGAAGATGGGCCATGATGTCCAACGACCTGAGTTCAAACCCCAGTACTGCTGTTTTCTGGGTGTAGACTTGACAGGCAAGTTATATAACCTCTGGGGCTCCCAGTCTCCTGATGTTTTAGAAAATGGAGATCTATAATGCCTATTTTATAGGTTTGATATGCGGATTAAATGAAATTATGCATGCTATGCCTGGAATAATGCCTGGCACACAGTATGAATGGAGCATAATAGTAATTCTATTATCTGATGATAAGTGTAAGGTCCATAGTAACACTCTCAGGAGCATCCCTGCCCCCTAGCAACATGGTATACATGGAACTGCTGAGAGAGTTCTGGTTTCCATGGGACAGACACAGGAACTATGATTGAAACTTCCCTTCCCAAGGACTTATAAGGAGGGAAAAAAATTACCAAGCGGTAGTTGACGCAAGAATCATTTATTATATTGTTCAATGCATGTTATAAAAAGAACACCACGGTACATTTCCTCCAAAAGGCAGCGGCTGTAAAACGTTTTGTTCTGTTGAACTGGGCTCTTGCCTCGTAGAAGACAAAACTTGTTAGCTTTGAGGAAACCCAGCACCCGTGATTTTGTGCTTCAGTGTTGTAGCATTCTTTGGCTGAGATGTCTTGCTATGTTTTTCTTCATTTTTCATTTCTCTTTCTTTATGTCTTAGCTTTTGACCTTTGTTCCATGTTAATTTCCTAGTGTAGCTGCTGAAATGCCTGGGGTGTTGAGGAGAGAATGTGAGGATAGGTTCAGAAGCCAGTATTCACATTTCTGCTTTGCCTTTTGTGAGTAGGGAGTTTTGAGCAACTGATTTAGGCTGTCCCAGTCTCAGTATTCTCATTGGTCAAATGGAACTCTTAAAGATAACTGTGCAGGGTTGTTGGGGCAAGAGCCCAGATGATGTAGGTTCAGCTCCCAGAGCAGGATGTGACCCACAGTAGGCTCTTGTATGTCACTGCCTTCACCATCCTGTTTTTCCTTTCATGCTCTTTGATGCTTTTCCTGGACATGCTCCCTAGATGAGATCAGCGTGGAGGAGCCCCCAGACCTGAGGCAAAAGAAGCAGTACGTGCATCTGAGTATTTTCTCAGGGTCAGATGTTTCTCTTACCTAGTTGATTTTTGTTACTTCTAGATTAATCAATTATTTGATTCGTTCAACAAGTATTTATTGAGCAGCATTGTGCTTGGATTACCATGGTGGAGAAGACATAGTTCCAAATTTCATAGCACTTTCATTGTAGCCTGACATCCCTACTTGTCAAAACAACCAAGCCATCTGCCTGCCTATCTCTCTTATTTGGTCTCCGGGGGCAGAGCAGTCATTTCTAGGAAGTGGAGTGCCCCTGTTGTTTGTGACCAATGTTTGGGAATTGGGCTTGGGAAGGGCTGTCCCTCCTGGTCAACAGTATGATTCTGGAGAGCTCTTTCTTCCCCATTTCCAATGGATATGTGAAAACTAAATTTAAACAAGTCTTCTACTTATAAAGATGCTTTGATTGCAGCTGCCAAACTCTCCCAGGGTGAGATGTTTAGATACTTTTATTTTATTTTAGCATTTTGGGAGCAGCTTTAGCAACAGATGTAAATTTCTGTATCAGATGGCAATGCCTCTTTCCCTCTCCTACTTGATTTTTACTTTGTCAGGTGGTTGTGCTTTATTCTCCCCAATTAAAGGAATTGATTACAATTTGTGCCTGAGTCTCCAGCGCTCTTGCCTTTCTGTGGCTCTGCTGTGAGTTAGTGATGCTTAGAGGAGCCTTGCATGCCAGTAAAGCTGATTTGGCCTCTGAGCTGAACCTGAACGCAGTAACTCAATTCTCCAGTGGTCAGGAAATGCCGAGTATGTATCTCGGTAAGAACTGACTCTTCAGAGAGACCAGCAGAGTTCTGACTACATGAAACATGAGATGGATGTTGTTCCTTATGTTTCTTGAAAGCCTGTGGCAGTTTCTTATGGATAATACAGTATCCTAGTAATTACTGTAAGAAAATGATCTATCTTAGTGTGTATTAGTTCTGCTTACTACAATCTAGGAGACACTACTACCGAATGCAATGTTCATATAACCTAATTTACTGTTGTTGGTTTTGTTATTCTGTGCATTCAAGGTACCTGGTAAATTATTGACAAAGAGACTCAATACTTTTTTGTTATTACCCATGATATACATATATGGTATGTCCAGAAAGTATCCAGCCATGTACTATGAAAAATAGAGACATTTATTGAAGAAGCTGTAAGATACAAGAGACATTGTACACAGGACAATGATGCCTCAGTCTCCTTCAAAGTAGGCATGTTGGGACCTCACACAGTTGTCCTAATCATCATCAGCTGCCCCATTGTATTTTCCTGAATCTCATCAACAATATGAAATATCTTCTCTTTCGAAGGTGATTTTAGTTTTGGGAAAAGCCAGAAGTCACAGGGCACCAAATCTGGGCTGTAGGGGTTTGAGTCACCTGGATGATTTGATGTTTTGCCAAAAAACTCTGCACAAAACATGATGCATGAGTGGGGACATTGTTGTGAAGAAGCTGCTAATTACCAGTTGCCCATAGCTGCGGCCTTCTGAGTCATCTGAATAGTTTCTGCAGAGGAATGTTCAAGCTTAATGCAAAATTTAATGCAGTCATTGCTCTACTTGCTCATTTTGAATGCAACAGCCACACAGTACACATGCTCAGTCAATGGCATCTACTGCCCCCACTGACTAGTATAGTGAAGTCGTCATTGTTCATACATGCTCATTCCAGTCAATTCTCCTTTGCTGCCAGTTTACATCGATGTCACGCAAACCCTTTTTGTTATTTTAACACTGGTTGGACTTTTTCTGCCAGACCTTATATATATATATATATATATATATATTATATATGTATTAGAAGTGAACATTAATGGTAGGTACAGGTTACTTAAGGAAACTAATTGAAAACAGAGTCTTCAAGTTTTTTGCCTTTTGGGGTGGGGATAAAACATTAACTGTCTGTTTTAAATATGTTTAATTTTTTCTTTAAATCATCTTTAATCTCAAAAACAAACAGTCTAAAATAAATAGATGTTGTTTATTAGGGAATTCATGAGCCTGAGAGTCAGGAAATCAGAGTTTGAGTCCTATTTTTGCAGAAAACTTTAGCATTTATTTATTCGTTCATTCATTTACACATTCATTATTTTGCTAAATTGAGCAACTACAATGTGAGGGGTAAAATAAGGAAAAAAATGACAAAAAAAAAGCTGACAATCTCCTTATTCTAATGGAGTTTCTTAGGTAAGTTCTAGAACTTGTCTACATTTTGGTTTTTACAATTCTATAAGACACATAGAATAGTATCTTCCCCTTTTCTTATCTGTCCCTCTTCTCACTCCTGCTTCTTTGCAAGGTTGTTGTGCCTGTCAAATGATATAATATATAAGAACACTTTAGAGTGCAAGTTAAAAATGTAAAGCCCACATGCCTCATGTCACACTTTCCTATTCCCTCACCCACTTGACTTAGTTATGAAGACAAAGCATACATTTAAGACATCTGTCAAGGAAGTGATGCAGGGTTGAACTGCTACAGAAACCATTAATTATTGACGTGACCTCTTGTTAACCGAGGATTGAAATGTGCATTATTAAAAGAAAACTCCACCCCACATTCTAAAGCTATTAATCTGAAAGTTTAGAAGGTATTAGATCCTGTAATGATGGGGACATTAGAGGCACTTTGATAAATATATACTTGCTGGCAACCTTTCCAACCTTGCTTTTCTGTGTAACTATGTCTGCATCAGGAAATGTTCAAATGTAAGATTTGTTCCCTAAGGGTCAAGTAATTAGTATGCACACACACATAAACTTAGGATGAAAATTATTTATGTTTAAAAATAATGTATGTGTTATATGTAATATCTATTATGCAAAAAAACATAGAATATATATGCCTATAAACATCACATAGACATATTTTATATAATGTTCTGTACAAAGAGCTATTGAACCATATACAGTATGGGGGTGATTTTTATTAATACAAAATATAACTATATTCTGAATTTTTAAGAGAGCAAGAACAGTTACTAATCATTTTGAAAATATATTTTATTGATTATGCTATTACAGTCATCCCAATTTTTCCTTCTTTGCCCCCCTCCAGCTGGTACCCTCCTTCCCTATAGCAATCTCACCCCTTAGTTCATGTCCATGGGTCATGCATGTAAGTTCTTCGGCTTCTCCATTTCCTATACTGTTCTTAATATCCTTCTGTCTATTTTGTACCTGCCAATTATGCTTCTTAATCCCTTCACTCTTTCCCCCATTCTGCCCCTTCTCCCTCACAGCTGATAACCATCCAGATGATCTCCATATCTCTAATTCTCTTCCTGTTCTGGCTATTTGCTTAGTTTGTTATTTTTTAGATTCAGTTGTTGATAGTTGTGAATTTGTTGCCATTTTAATGTTCATAGTTTTGATCTTCTTTTTCTTACATAAGTCCCTTCAACATTTCATGTACTAATGGCTTGGTGAGGATGAACTCCTTTAGCTTTACCTTGCCTGGGAAGCACTTTATCTGCCCTTCCATTCTAAATGATAGCTTTACTGGATAGAGTAATCTAGGTTGTAGGTCCTTGCTTTTCATCCCTTTGAATACTTCTTGCCAGTCCCTTCTTGCCTGCAAAGTTTCTTTTGAGTGATCATCTGACAGTCTTGTGGGAAATCCTTTATAGGTAACTCTCTGCTTTTCTTTTGCTACTTTTAAGATTCTCTCTTTACCTTTAACCTTTGGCATTTTAATTATGAAGTGTCTTGGTGTAGTCTTCTTTAGGTCCAACTTGTTTAGGGCTCTCTGTGCTTCTTGGATTTGTATGTCTATTTCCTTCATCAAATTAGGCAAGTTTTCTTTAATGCTTTTTTCAAATAAGTTTTCAATTTCTCAATCTTCCTCTTCTCCTGCTGACACCCATATGATTTGGATGTTGGTACGTTTGGAGACATCCCAGAGGCTCCTTATACTATCCTAATTTTATTTGGAATTCTTTTTTCTTTTTGTTGTTCTAGTTGAATGCTTATTTCTTCCTTATGTTCCAAATTGTTGATTTGAATCCTGGCTTTATCCCCTCCACTGTTGATTCCCTGTAGATTTTTCTTTATTTCACTTAGTGTAACCTTTATTTCTTCCTGGGTCTTTTTTATATTATTGTCGCACTTAATGAGTTGTTTGAGCATCCTGATCACCAGTGTCTTGAACTCTGCATCTGATAGTTGGCTATCTCCATTTTGTTTAGTTCTTTTTCTGGGGTTTTGTTCTGTTCTTTCATCTGGGCCATATTTCTTTGTCTCCTCAATTTGGCAGCCTGCCTGTGTTTGTTTCTGTGTATTAGGTAGAGCTGCTTCCCTGTCCTAATAGTATGGCCTATTGTAGAAAAGGTACCTGTAAATTGTGTGGGATGCCTTTGGTAACTGCCAGGGTGGGGCAACCTGTTTCACCACTATGTGACTCTGTGTGTGGGGAAGGTTTGGAGAGGGGGCAATATCACTGCCTGTATTCTGGAGGTATGCCTAGCATTTGCCCTGTTTCTAGTCATTTCACTTACTCCCTATATGTGACTGGTGCCCTTCCAGCTGTTGTCATCATGCTGAATTCCAGAGGGGCTAGGTCTGCATGTGTTCTAAGTCCATGCAGGCCCTTTAGGCAGAGTCTCCTGAAAATCTGGCAGTTTCTTCCGCCGCCCCAACCTCCACTGATTTTTACAACCAGAAGTTATAGGGATTTATCTTTCCGGCATTGAAACCCGGGACTATGCGGTCTGGCTTGGGGTTCAGATTGCTCACTCCCAAGGTACCCTTCCTCATTTTTATCCACCACATGTGAATGTGGGACCACCCATTCCACTGCCACTGCCTTACTGCACCAGACTGCATCTCCCCCTCTGTGACTATCTTTGCATCTTCACCTCTCCTACCCATCTGGATGAACGTGGCTTCTTTGAATTCTTGGTTGTCAGACTTCCATACAGCTCAATTTTCTGATGGTTCTAGGTGTTATTTGTTTTGAGGTCTAATTGTAATTCTTTCTGTCATGGTGCAAGTAGGCAAAGCACGTTTACCTACACCTCCATCTTGATCAGAAGTCTGAAAAGTTATTAATCTTTAGTGCACTTAATTTCTAACAAATTTGTCTTTTAAAGATTTATCTGAGAATAGTTTTTGCCTTTAGGTATTTCTAACAATATCAAACACCAGAATTACTCATTTTTATTCATTTCACAAGTATTTATAGATAATGTAAAATATGCTAATATTAACCAGGGAGCCACAGATACAATGCTAAACAAACTAAGGTTTTACTCTCATGTGGTGTATAGCCGAGTGGGAAAATCAGACAAGGAACAGGTACTTATCACATAGAGATCTAAGTGAAGAGAGTTGAGGGCCAAAGGGAGAGGAGCATAGGGTAGTATGGGCTGAGTGAACAGCACTCTAAGGCTCAGAGGCAAAGATAGCATGATGGGCTTGGGGAACCCAAAGTACTTCTGGAAGGCTGCAGTATATTGAGGAGGACAGGATAGCGAGGAATGAGCATTAACAGCAAAGGTTAGACTCTGTAATGGCAGAAATCCTGCTATGATGAAACCACTTCCATCAGTCTTCTAGATTTGGACGGCATTGTATGTCTACTGTCTGTGGGTTAAATGCAGACATGACTGAAAGGGAGGGAGGTAGACAACCTTCTTATTCTTTAGAGTGTGTTCGGCAAGTGATTTTGTGATTGTGTGCTTTTGGTACGATATTTCTGCCACACGGGCTACCGAAAAGGAGATTCAATTTTGTATGATCAGATATCCACAGCACATGCCACAGAAGTGTTATGGGACTTTGGAGTTGAAAGTAGCCCTAGATGCATAGGGGTTTACTTTTACAATAAATTTTGTGTTCTTCTTGGTAGTAGAATTACTAATGAGATACTCTTTAACAACCAATAATTGCTAAGGTACATGGAAGAATTTGGAGATAAGAAAAAGCAGTAATATTCTCCATGTTTGATGTATATTTTGTGGGTTTCTTTTTCAGACCCTCTCTGAACATGCCCTTTATTTAACACGGAGGATCAATAACACTTCATTGTTTACCAATATACTCTGAAGAAGTGATAGCATGTAATAAAGAGAGCTAGCATGCCTGAGTTTGAATTTTGTTTTTGCTGGATATGGGGCTATGCGACACAAGGCAAATTTGACTTTTCTCAGCCTCAATTTCATCCCATATAAAATGTGGATGATACGACCAAGTGTTATTGTGAGATTGAAACAATGAAATGAGATGATGGTTATCAAATGCCTAATGTAGTCAGGCTGCTCCTGGAAGACTTGGCGCTCCCTCCTGGAGGGAGATTTGGTTGCCCAGAGCTTGTTGAGAAGCTGTGCAGAGCTGTGTTCACTTGGTAAATACTGTTCCGTTACCCTTGCAGATAGAGCCTTATTAACTATTACTTTTAACTGAATGTAACCTGGAGTCATATACAAATCATTTTAATTTGAGAATCGGAGTCAAAATGTCATTACATTTAAGTTTAATTGACGAAGAATGCCGTAAACCACAAGGTAAGGTAAAATCTTTCTGTTTTTTCCCTAGCTAATCTCTATTATAACTTACATAAATATTTTAGGCTTTTTTACTCTTCCTTAAGGCATTTCATTAATACTGAGATGCATCCCAGTGAACACTTTGCTTTTCAAATGTTTACTAGAAATGCTCTAATTTTCAGATTGACATGAAGGAGACCCTCAATACATAGCTTACCTTTAATAACTCTTCAGAGATTTAAAATCAGAGTCAGGTTGCTTTAGAACTGAAAATGTTCTCAGGCAGTGCCCAATCAAGTCCTCTCATTTTACAGACAAGGAAACTGAGGTTTAGCGAGGTGAAAGGTCACTGTGCAAGGTCATGTGGCTGGGCACTTTGGTGTATAGTTGGGATTTACTATGGGAATCGAGGCTGGAAGAGCAGGTGTTCTGATTTCTTCACCAACATTTTAAGTTGGTTTACTATTCTCTACCATCATTTTCCCATTAAAAAGTTTATTGAAGTGGATAGATAACATGATTTTGGCATGAGTGGCTTTCAGGAGAAATTGTCCCAATGAGGGCCATTTTATTTTTTTGTTGTTATTGATTAAATTGATGATAATGTAGAAACATTTAAATTTCCTTTGATTTTTCTCTGCAATGCCTTCAGAATTGTGATTTGTGTGTGATTTGATATTTAGTTTTTTATAAAAAGTAATCCTCAAACTTGAAAACACCTTCTACTGAGATTAGTCATTGGTCAAAATCACCACACTTGCTAGAAAATACATTTACTTTTGCTTCCTACCTGTTTGTTTAGCCAGAATATTTTTTCCTAAATATGCTAAGCATCAGGTCTGTAGCTCAGGAATGGTCAGCAGAAAAAATGATGGGAACATTCCCCATTTTTCTGGCCTTTCTTCCTTTGTGCATGACAACACCTCTGAGCACCGGACAGTGCAGTGCAGCAGGACCCAGCAAGACTCGCCTCTCCCACTGCCTGCCCACCAAAACAGGCACTCTGTTAGGTAAGCCCTCCCACCCTTCATCACCAGGGAACTAGCTATCATACTGGGGGTGAGTTCTACAGGCTCAAAACTATTAGGCTCCTCTAATCATCCATGCGGTGAAGAGAAAGTGTGTCCCCATATAATTTACCATGCTTTCCCATTTGTTTGGTAGTCTTTGGAGCCCAAGAGCAGTTGGCTACCTACCTGGCATGCCCTAAACATTGGTGGACTTGAAGGCCGTTAGTAACTCATCTCTCACTTTCCATCCCCCAAACTTTCACCAAAGCCCTGCAATCTTTCTGTTTTAATTCCCAGGACTTTAATTATTTCCATTTCTGTCTTCTGGCCACTCTGAAATGTTTGGCAGCTTTAAATGGCATTGCATATAGAGTTCTTCTGACAGCTCCAATTCATTTCTTCCCAAGGGTGTCAGGATCTTCCCACCACGGGACTTGCCTATTCCATCCTGCCTGACAACGGGTAATGTGGACTGGGGGTGGGGAAGTGAGGGTTTGAGTTCTTCTGCCATAACCAGCTGTATGTCTTCAGAAAAACCATTCTAACTCCCTGAGTTTTAGTTCCCTCATCTGTAAAATGGGGATAAAAACCCCTGACCTCATCTACTTGAAGAGGTGTTGGAAGGATCTGATATGATTACAGATAGAAAAGGCTTTTTGAAAATTGAAGAGGCCCCTGAAAAATGATATGTGATTATCTACCCATCTGTGTCTTATCAGCTACCTTCTTAACAAAGCATATCTTATTTTCTAAAGTTGTCCTTTCTAAGGCTTTAAAAAATCCATTTCTTTCATAGAATAGTTTTATGTATATTTAGTAAGACCTACAATGTGTCCAAGTACACATGTTGAGGATAGCCTGGTAAGTAAAGCAGGCACGATCTCTACTCTTTTGAGAGGCTAGAATAGAGATATGAATAGCTATTAGAATTGGTGATGGGGTGGTATTGGCTGGGAGAGAAGGAGAAAGACATTAATTGCATAATTACAAATGAGCACATAGTTTAAACTGTGGCAAGTACCATGAAGAAGTATAAAGAGTTATAAGATCAAAGGAGACAGAACTCTTGTGGTTTGAGGGGTTCTATGAGGACTGACCTTGGAGATGAGACCTGAAGTTCAATGAGTGGGGGCAGAGACTGGGAAGGGAGACTCAGGTGTGCATGTCCAGAGGGTATGGGAAAATATAAAAATTTAGCTTTGTAATAACTTTTTCTCTAGCCTTTACATTTATATTTTTGGCATTTTAAAAGAAGAACATACATATATAATTTGTATATATATAAATATTACAAATGCATCTGTATACATATATCTGTAATTTGTAAATGGCTAAAAATCATGTATTTAAGTGAGTGCTAAAACATTTTTGTTAATAGAAATTTATTATCAAAAAAGGTAAAAGAATACTGTTTTAGCTAGATAGAACAGGATGCACAAACATTCTGATAAAGGAAGAAGGAATATGGACAATTTTAAGATACTTCAAGAAGAGCAGTATGGCTGGAGAGCAGAAAATGAGAGGGACTGGTCATGTATGATGAGCCAGTAAGGAGCTAGGATAGGCCAGTTAAGAATCTTCTTTATTGTAAGAACATTGGGAAGCCCTTAAAGTCCCCTCTTTTTCTTCCTCCCTCCCTCCCTCCCTTCCTTCTTTCCATTTAATAAATATTTGCATAGACCCATCATTGTTTCACTTTCTGCCACATTCTGTATTTCTAGAAATTCTTGGCTTAAATTTTTGTATCTCCCCATTCAAAACTTTATATATTTTGACCACATTTAGGTGAGACTATCTCTTTCATGCACGTGTAGATGCTGTTTTTCCTCCTTGCATTTCAGATAATCATTCTGAGTGCACACAGCTTTCTCCAGCATAACTAGCATGAGGTATTGCTGCCCTGGGTGGTTGTGCCAGAATTTTAAAGGCCATGCACCTGAGCTTAATACATGAGCACATCAAAGTTAGAGACTGGATTTTGTTTCATGATGTCTTGCACGCATTTAGCAGAGTTCTTGTACGACCAATGGTCACCATACATCAAGGAAAATAAAATAGGACTAAAAGTTATAGAGTGTTTACTATGTGCTGGGCTCTCTGCTAGGTGCTTCATGTAATTTATTTCTTTGAGTTTGTACAATAACGCTGTGAAGTAGGTATCATGACTTATTTGCAACTGAGGAAGCAGAACATACGTGACTCAGCAAAAAAAAAAAAGATTTTTTTCTACGTTATACAGAAGGGGTTGGCAAACTTGTTTCTTAAAAAAAGCCAGAGAGCAACTATTTTTGGTCATGCAGGTCATACAGTCTCTGCACACTGCCATTGTGTGAAAGCAGCCACAGACAAGATGTAAACACATGGACTCTGATAAAACTTTATTTACAAAAACAGACGGCGGGCCAGATTTGCCTCAGGCTGCAGTTTGTCAACCCCTGTTAAAAATAGAACAATAAAACAGTAATAATTGCCATTTATCAGTTGCCGATTCTGTGAGTCAGCTACTTTGTACGTATTCTCCCAGTGAACCTTCACACTTCTTCTGTATGGCGTGTGTTTTTATTTTTACTCTATAGATGAGAAAACTAAAACTTAACCAGGATAAATACTTCTTTAAGGCTAATCAGCTGGTCAGTGACTGTGTCCGAATTTTATCCTAGGTCTAAGTTTCTAGACTTTTTGGCAACCACAGCTGGTTGTCCCTCAATATCTCACATTCCTTCCTTCCTTTACTATAGCATCTCTGAGTCCAGGCTGAGCTTCCCACTGGCCCTCTTATGGACTACACTTCCTTGCCTTTCTCATAGTGGGGTGTGGCCAAGGGACAGTTCAGTCAGTGAGTCCATGCGGTGTGAGTCAGTGTGATGTTTTCAACCTCCAGGCCCCATCCATGAAAGGAAGGAGCATGCCTATTGCATTGTCTTTCTTCTCTTCCCACTGGCTGGAATGCTGTCATGATGGCAGGAGCTGGACCAGCTCTCTGGGTCATGAGGTGGAAGCAGTGTGTTCAGGATGGTTGAGTACCTGCAATGGCCTAGGACTGCATGTTTTCTGAACCGCCTTGTGAAACATGAGAACTTCTCTTATTTTGTTTAATCCATTGTTATTTTGGGGATCTTTGTTATAGCCGTAAATCTGTCTCCATACTAATATAAAAACCCTTAGTGGGAGAGGACACATTCTGAGGAAATTCTCAGAAATATCTTTTGCATATGAGTGGGAGTGGGTACACTTTCAGTATTTGAGAAGAAATAAGGTGAAAATGTTTTATTTCCTCGATGAGTAGAAGTCTAAACACCTTGCTCTGTGGTTAATTCTGGGTCTCTGTCTTGGACTTACATTTGTCCTATGACCACTTCAACTTTCCTTTGCTGGAATTCAGACACCGTCTTCCCAGCCCTGAGCTTTTTCTTCCTACGAAGCCTGGCCTCTTCGTAACTTTCCCATCCTGTGTGCCCTCAGAGAAAAGGGCCACTGCAAAGCAAAACAATGCAAAACAAAGCAAATCTAAATACCAATGGAATAATAGTGATACTTTTTAAAGCACCTACATATCTGGAGAACTTGTAAAGCTTCACCATGGTGTTCCTGAATTCAGGTCCTTGGTTTCTGGTTATTGACTTCACCTTTGAAGGGTTTGGAACTCTCCTTTCTCCATTCTGAGAAAACTTCCTCCTGCTGACCACCTCTCTTTCATAGAAGATGATCGCTTCTTCTAGAAATGCTCCATTTCCAGCCCACACCTAATTTCCTCGAGCTGCCCAAGTAGCTGCATGGCTCTGGGAGACTTAGAGGGGAAATTTCTGTTGCAAAGGTATGCTGAGACATTTCCTTCTCCTTTTCCTTGGAAATAGGATGTCTCGTGGTTGGTGTGCTGTGAACTTTGTCCTGTAAGTTCAAAGGGAGAGAACATGCATGCAAAGATGTTTATGTTTTTATAGGTATGAGGCCAGCAATTTGAGAAAATGGACATCCAAGGAACACTGGTTCCTGACTTCTGCCCTCATGGTATATTTGCCAAGGATAATGCACCCAGCAAGTTACTCATCTTCACCAAAAGGCCACTGTTTGGTCTATGAAAGGGGACCACTAGGGATACCCAACTGAGTGTTGGGGAGATTAAAAGAGGTGATATACATGTTTTGCACACATGGGCTCTATTATTTTCAGCTAGGAATCACTGCTGATAAAGATGGGGAAATTTGTTAAGTGGAATGACCCAGAGGACATGCTCAGAGAAGAGTGTTAAGCAAGAAAAATGCCTTGACTCAAGCAGTGAATTCCTTGTAGTAGGAGGTGGAAGTTAAGTTTGGATAGACAGGGTGGGTCCTGTTAACAAGGGCCTTGAATGCCATGCAGAAGAATGAGGATTTTAGACCAGAGAGAAGGGAGCTTCTGAAGATATATGAGCAAATAAATGACATCACTGAATATGAGTTGGGAGGAAAATAAAGATCAAACTGCTTATCTCCCCTTTTCTACTGGCTGGTAGCTTGACTTCCAGCTACAGGAAGTGAGGCTGGCTAAATTCATCACGACAGAGAAGAAAGGCTGTGCCTATTGAATCAGAGGAAAACCCGAAGAACCAGGTTTCAGCCAAGTAGCATTCCTGAGCATTGCTGACTCTCTAGACACTAGGAAATATAAAGCAGTCTTTTGTGCCGGCTGATGCCTGTGCTTACCCCATGACTAGGAGACAGCCACGTGCCCTGATTAACAGTCTCGATGAGACTGCTCATCGAGAGGAGGTTCTCCAGAGAGATCAGGCACTGCAAGCAAATGGAGCAGGAGATGCGCACTACACCTGTCCTCAGCACCAGCCCTAAAGACTTTGGGCACGGGGAATGAAGCAGCACAAAACCCGTCTGAGTCTATCTGAATAGAGTTGAAACCAAACCATCGGTATGGTTGTTTCCCCTCCCTGTGTAGCAAGGACTCGTGGCAACATCCCTCAATAGGCTTGTAGCAGCTCTTGTCCCCCCTGCAGGATTGTGAATTGGGATCATTAAGTTTTAAGTTGTTCTGCTGCTTCCGTGTAAGTGATCATGTAAATATCAGGAAGTTCGATGGGGGAAGCAAGTAACGGCATGACTCTCAAGATCCTGGATTATTGCTTATTAACTTTCCTCCAGAAAAACCTGAAGAATAGCACCCGCCTCCCCCAAATCGTAAGCTGAGCATACTTTATGAGCACTGCGTTAGAAAGGCAAAGCTAATAATTGTAACCATGTAGATGCAGAAACCATTAATGTTTCTCATGCCCTGTGGTAGGAAGAAATATATTAAAAATTGATTTTGGGTTTCTGCCTTTGTCTGTGTAACATTTACAATGAAGGATCCAGGAGAAAGTCTCCTTTAAAATTGATGTTTCAAAGCATTTTGGGCTTATTGGTGTTAAAAATAAATTTTTATTAATGTTTCGCAGTGCATGGTAAAAGGTCAGCATCTGAATATGACAATTTTATCTTGTTAAAGAAGAAGATGGTGCTAACATTTTCAATAACCACACATACACCAGAAGTTTTGCTACATGATTGGGTTAAACCATTTTTAGACACAAAAGTATTCTTTGAGTGTAATACGGACTAAGTGTAGTAAATGCACAGCTTTAATTTTTTCCTCCACTTTCTGTCTCTTTTTACTCTCTCCCAGTCACTCTCCCAGTGCAATAAGGTGTAACTTGTTTCTCCGCTGTATTTGTGGTAAGCAGTGAGCCATGTGTTCATATTGCTTCTTTGTCTCTGGGATTCTATTATCAGTTTACTCTTTTATAATTGAAGAAGCTTTTGTTCATCTGCGAAAATACATTTCATTTTATTTTGTTCCTGTTTCAGCTTCTTGGACATGATGTGGTGAACATGGAATTCTGCAGTGTTTTTTTTCCCCCCAGTCACTTTAAATAAAATATACTTCTAAAAAGCCTGCCCCATTTGTTCTGAATGTTTTAGAACATGTCTTAGCTGTAATTCCCGAGAAATGAAATGTCATGGTGTACTTTCTGATGGGTTTTCATTAATCCGTTATAGTTTTGCTGATGATTTGAGTTTATCAAATAGGGTTATAATTTGGTAGAAGTAAGGCTGTCAAATGCTCGGATTTATGCTACGTGTTGTAATTCCATAGATGGTATGGGCAAGACGGATCCGTGTCAGGAAACAGCCTCAGATTCGGAGAAGTTGCAAAGGCTTGGTGCGTTAATTGCCACACCACCTAAAGTGTATAAAGAATGACATTTGACGCTGCCCCGTTTCTCATATTTTTAGAGAGACTATGGGATGGATTAATAAGACATAGCAAGTCCTCTACGCAGACCAGATGTTTGTAATACAATCTAACCGTTGTGCTATAAAACGAATTAAAGTCGTCTCTAGCCAGTAAATCCAAATAGAATGGACAAGGAGGGTTAGGAGTCCCCAACTGGCAAGCATTTCACTGTCAAATACAGAACTTCCTTGCCAACGGCCCTCCCCTGTCAGGTTGGCGTGGGCTCGAAGTAGCACTGGAGTCTAGAGCTGGTGTGTAAGGACAATTGGGAGCAAATTGGGTGCTTTAAGGCTGGGGTGGGGGGTGGGGGTGCTAGCTATGGCAACTCCTGTCTGAATGGTGTCTTCGGAAACACCAAATGAAAAGAACGTCATTTTGGTACGATTCTCTTCCTTGTTGTGCAATGTAATAGTAGTTTTTTAAAACTTAGTTTGGCGCCCATTGTGAGTGAAAAGAGAAGGCCAACTAATGTAAATTGGGGTGAGACTATAGCAAGAACCCCTTTTTACCTTTATTATTGGCAAATTGGCCCCATGTTAGTCTTCGAAGTTGGAGGGGAGATGACAGTACAAGTTGAATGGAGGTGAAAAAATGCTTTACTTTTTCATATTTGTATTCATCTTAAAACTACCCATTTCTCAGATACTTTAATTGTTCACTTATTGCAGCCATGTGTGAGGTGGACACCTTCTCTGAGATTATGCTTATTTTATTTTATTTTTGAGACAATGAGAAGTTCTACAGATAGCTGAGCTTCCATTCTATTCTTCTGTTTCGGGTAGAGGTGGTTTTATTGGAAGTATCCTTTTGCCGTGGGCTCCATTTCAGTGAGTGCAATGGCCAGCGAGGCTCCTGGCTGGTAGGTATTGTGTGCGGGTTTACTGTTCGTGCAGAAGGGAGGCTTTGTTGGGCAGCGCGTGGGGGCTGAGCTCTGCAGAGAGCAAAGCCCATCATCAGCAGAGGGTCACGGGGAGGCTTTTCAGCAATGATGATTTCGTATTACAGTCCTAAATGATGCTGAGGAATATTGTTCTTTTTCGCCTCCTCCTGGGCCTTTTCCTCCTCCTCAACTCTTTCTCCCGTTCATCTTTCTTCTTCCATAGCAGTTAAGCAGGAACTCTCCTAAGCCTGCAAGTTCTTATAGCTGCTGCATTCACTTGCTAGAGCCGTCACAACAAGATACTGCAGACCTGGTGGCTTAAATCAAAGACATTTATTTCCTCCCAGTTCTGGAGGCTGGAAGTCCAAGATTAAGGTGCCAGCAGGGTAGGTTTCTCCTGAGGCCTCTCTCCTTGGCTTGCAGGTGGCCACCTTCTCCCTGTGTCCTCTCATGGTCTTTCCTCTGTGCGTGTAGACATTTCTGGTGTTAAGTGACATGGTCCAGATTGCACAGCGTGTACGTGACTGGGCAAGAATTTGAACTCGGGAAGCCTAATTCTAGCACCTGCACTATTAACTGTCACATTGAGAGGCGTGAACAGTGTAGTTTCAATCAGGAAGAGATCCCAGAAAACCTTCATAGCTCAGCTCAGGTGAAGAAACTGAGGTCCCAAGTGATTCGTATTTTCACATGGGCATGCAATGAACTGTCACCCAATAAAGCCTGGGCACCTGGGATTTCTATTTTTAGTACAAACAATAACAATAATGTTTACCAGTTTTGAACACTTAAATGCCACTTTGTCCACATAGTCACACATTTTCACAATTGAATGAGATTGATTTTAATTCTCCTATTTTACAGATAAAGAAATTGAAGTTAGCAGAGAAGTTAATTAATCACACAGTTATAATGCAAACTCAGACTGGGTGGCTCTTTGGATCTAACCAGGCTCTTTTCTCTCCCCTGTGCCTGTAGCCGTGGCTCCAAACCCGGGGCCCTTGAACCCCTGGCAAACCCTGCAAGGAAAGAGTGTGCACGTTCCTTTTCCTTGCTATTGCCTAAAGCAGTACTGCCTAAATAAAGCACAGACACTGGCAGTCCTCGGTGCAAGCCAGCCTCTGCTGCCACTGCCGGTGTTGTTTTCTACCCTTCTCAAGACTCACTGAGACTCAGTTTTCTCATAAATAAAGAGGAGAAACAATGGTAACCACATCAAGGTAATGTTTATTAATTCAACAAATATTTATAGCACCTTTTATGTGACTATGGCCACGAGAGACAGGGTTCCAGACTCCGCAGTCACTGTGAGAACTAAATAATGCATGCAAAGGGCTTAGTGCAGTTTTCTTGGTCCATAGTAAGCACTCAACAAATGTCATGAGGGGGTTTTATTACTGTCCCTGTTACATTATTTCGGGTGCCCTGGCAGATGCCTGTTCTTGAATGCAGTATTGTCACAGATATTTTGTGGGAAACACATACACACACACATTATTAAGCAGAGAGGCTTTTTCCATGCTATCATTATTGGATCCTTGATAAATAGTGGGCCTGATACAACTGATCTTACGTCTCAATCTAGCCGATTCTTGGGGCTGCTGTCTATGGCTTTGTAGCTTGTCTTCTTCCTTTTCATCTTGCTGGGCCATTAGAAGTCTCTCTCTTTGATCTTCAGTGTCTTTCAAAAGAAGCTGGGGAAAGTTGTTTTTTTTCCCCATGACCCATTCCTTTCCTCCCCTGCACCCACCATATGCTGCCCTTTCTGTGACTTGGTGACGAAGCACCCCAAAGGTGACCAACCTATCCTGGCACCAACAAATTTGTTTTGTTTTGAGTGTCCTCTACAAATCGTGTTCTGTGCTTTTCCATGAGCTTTTGATTTTATTTCAGAAGTAGATCCCATCTATTCAATTAGGAACACTTAAAAAACTTCTTTCTACTGGTTTATAGTCCCATCTGGAGGAAGGGAGGTACTCTGCAGAATAAATTGAGTGTGAAATTTGGCTATGCAATAAGAATTCACTTCCCTGAAGGCAAAGAGAAGAGACACATCAAAATTCAAATCATGCATAGAATAAATGCTTTATCTTTAAGAAACATATAAATAGACATCAAACACCACAGAAACATAGAGGGTTTCCTCTCTCTGTCTCTGTCTCTCTTTTTTAGAAACAAATTTGTGTGCAATTTCATGGCAGAAACTTTGCAAGGGAAGATTATGTATGTCCAATGCTGATAAGACTGCCCAAATATAAATTTTATGATGCATTTCCTTTAGAATTCCATCTTTCTACTAGTACAATCAAAGAAAGGGAAAAAAAGTTTGAAAGCCTTTGGAGAGCCAAGTGCAGGCACCTGAAGAAATCAGGAAAGAATTGAGAACCTGATATTGTAGCTAATTTGTAACATTTTTTTTGCTAAGGCTGCTCTCCTTAAAAGAAGGCACTTGCTCTGAATTTTCCTTCCTTCCCCATCTATAGGACTGCCCTTCCTGCTAACACTCGCGGTTGATAAAAAAGCAGGGTAGGATGTGAGGGGGTGAAACGATTAGGGAAACTTGCAAGCAAGCCAGCCTTCTGAGCCCAGGAAGACCACAGTGGAAGGGCTTATCTGATCCTGCAAGGAGTTGCCAGTGGGTAGAACCCTGCACTTGAACAACAATGCAATGTGGTTCATCTTTGCTTAACCAGAAGCTGAAGGACCCTCAAACCAGTATCAGCCATACACACAGGAAATCACAGGTAGAAGCCTGAGAGAGTCCCTGTGAGGACCCTTAGGGTCATTCGCCGGAAGATAGGCGCGGAAAATTTGTCTTTCAAAACGTTTCCAATAGCATAACGATAATACCTTACAATTTTCTCTTGTAACCTTCCTCAAATAGTGACGCAGAAAAATGGCTTCTGTGCTCAGGGAAATTTGGGTCATATTGATTAAAGAAAGGAAACAAGTAATATCACTGCAGTACTTCTCAGAGCCTTTAACAGATTCATGAGTGCTGTGCATCCAAGAGAGAAACGGTGAGAAACGGTGTTAAACGGCAGTTTGAGTTTTCACTGAGTATCCCACAGGTCTTTGATTCTTCGAGATATGCTAGAAGATACCTTGGTTTAGTGCCTCACAAAACACTTCCATGCAGATTACGTCTGAAGAGTGAGCACATGTACAGATCCCATCAAGGACGTGTTAAATACAAGTTCAGTTGCTGGAGCGGCTGCAACCCCTCCTGTGCCCTCCCTCAGAGTCACTCACAAAAGTCCCACTTTGACCATCACTGCCGACGATCCTCTGAAACTTTCTGCCTTTCACGTCTGGGCGTTCTATTTTTAGGAGCTGCTGTTTATTTGCAGGAAATATTGAATTCATCTTCCTAGACTGGGTTTACTCTACTGGCAAGAGATTTCAGATTTTCATTTTTATCATTATCTCTTTAAACCTGATTGTGTTTAACTTCTTACAGTTTCATTATTCCTAAGCACCTCCTCTGCCGTTTTACATTTCAAATTTTACTTTATTTCTCTAAATGTCTGTGCCTTTATTCCTGTCATTTGGGGAGGATGAATTTCCTCTTTCCCATCTTGCTTAACCTACAGGAAAACAATTCAGCAGCCACGGCGTGCTGTTTCTAAGCACACACGATGGCCCAGATGACAGATTTCGTACTTGTATTTGGTGAAAAAGTGCTGTTTCCTACAAAAAATATGGATTGGAGAAAGCTCAACCAATGTAGCCCGATTCCTGAAAAACAAGTCCATGGTGCCACCTCCATATCGTTTGGGGAGGGGGCCTTTGTTACAAGCAGTTTCCCTGCAGGAGTGGCTTAACCTTGAGTAAATGAGAAATTGGGTAATTCTGAATGCACTAAATGCCTCAACTGTGTTGATCACATGGGTTATTACTAGAATATATTCTTAAATTTATATGGAAACTTACTTCCAAGAATCTCTAAGTATTCTTGCATGTGTTATCTTATGTAAAAGGGATGATTTGGAATATATAACCATGGGTACAACAACTTGGACAATGATGAATGAGAATAGACACAGGGCCACTCTGGGGCAGATTGTGGAGCGCCCTGCTGGCTGTGCTTGGCACTGCCCTCTTAGGTACTGGGTCCTTGTGAGGCCCGACAGATCGTAGGTAAGGTGAGTGCTGGTGAACTCAAGCAGCCAGGACGGAAGTATTTTAACAGCTCAAGAACCCATGTAGCTATTCTATGCTGAATATCAGATATGTCATAAGATATGTCATATATGCATATGTCATAAGACAGATACTAGGAAATAAAAGTGGGTGCCATTTTTCTCACTTGAGAAAAATTTCAAAGGAAAAAAAAATCTAGGATATCAAGATGTTTTGACCTTTGACCAAAAATGGAGTCATGGACACTGCTCAGAATTGATGCCAACCTGGTATTCTTTCCAATGAGATAGGAAGAAAGGATGTAAAGTAGTGACATGAGGTCTCTCAGCTGCAGGTGACACATTTTGTAAGGATGGGCAAACACAAGAATAAATTGATCAAGGCAAAGGACACAGCGTACAACTCCATGAGTCGTATCCACCATTCTCTCTGGGTCAAATGCAAGCTTGTTAACTGTGATAACCCTTCATGGAGCACTTCCACATGGTACCTACTCCCTTCTACTAGCCACACAGTGCAGTACAGGCAGCCAAGCAGATACATCATAACTTAAAAAATTGGAGGGCTTGGCCTGGGGACATGTGGCTAACAGCTTGTTTTTTGCTAAGTTGCAAAACAGCAGGTCTGTGCTTAGAGCTGCAAGGTTCATCCAACTTCATAGCCTACCGTTAGCTCAGCTGGCTTCAGGTTCAGTAGCAAAACCCAAACAGGCTGCAACCTGAGCATCCCAGCCCTTCCCAGCAGCGGGAAAAGGGTTGTGTGCATCCTTTGGTTTCCTATCTTATCCACTGGCTCCTCCTAGGGTGAGTTGGAATTTGGGGTACTCAGACTTTTTCTCCAATCTGCTGCAGATGGATGCAGGAATCCTTAGACTCAGAGGAAAAGGATAGCTGTGAAACAAGAGGTCTCTCTCTAAATGATAGTAAGTCTGTGTTGCTTTTGGTAAATGAGAAGGCAGGTAGTCATATACCAAACCATCGCAATGAATGTTGACAGAAACTGGCGTGTGTCTGTACCTGTGTCACTGTCCTGCTGTCTTTAGTTTGATATGGAATATTGAGGAATATTGTTTCTTCACCTCTGTTGGGAAAGAAAAAGGAAACATAGAAAAGTCCTTATCTGCCCTTGGAGAAAAGATTAAAGACGTAATGGAATATTTTGAACAGGCAGTACTGCAGTTGCCTCGTGCCAAGTGTGTGTAATGTACGCTCAATGGCTGAGGCAGGCATGTGTCGGGGTGTCCCAACATGGGTGGGCCCAATGGGTGACCAGGAGCAGGAGGAAATAAAACAACTACAGGTCTAGGGCTGGGGCTGCAGGTAAAAAGACAGTAGAGAAAGTTGATGTGTGAACAGCCATGGTCGTTATGGGGAGTTTGCAAGAAAATTAGCAATTAAAGTCTTCCAACTTTTTAAGCCACATATACTTCTGATGATAAGCTGTTATAAATAAATATCAGTGGAGCCCCTCCAATATTCACTGTGTCCTCCCCACACTGGAAGGTTCCCAACCAGTATGAGGGACATTCTGTCACAAAGAGAGGCAGTGCGCATAGCAGTTATGGGTACTTGCTATAGAGCTGGCCTAAGTGTGGGTCACAGCTGCATCGCTTACCAGTTTAGTGACCTTGGGCGAGCTGTTGAACATCAGTGTAAGTCATTTTCCTTGTGTGCAATAAAGCACATAATGCTAGTCCCTGCCTCCTAGGATTATTGTGAAGTCAAGGTACTTCGTGCATAACGTTTTGAGGCCGGCATTCACACTAAGCACTCGATAAATGTTAGCCATTTTATTCAGACTCTACCATGCATTTGGTGCTGTGACTGTCAGGCTTGAGTCCTGGCCTCAGATTGACCGTGAAGCAGCTGTGTGGCTTCAGATAAGTCCCTTAGCTTCTCTGAGGCACAGTGCAGCAAAATGAGGATTTTAATACTTGCCCCACTGACTGAGGGGCTTACTTCACAGATTTCTCATACAGTCCCTTTGGGCAAGGCCTTCACAAGCTACAAAGTTCTGGGCAAGTGCAAAGTCTCAGTAGTTCTCAGTTTAAGAAAGCATTTATTATTAAGAAGTTGTTATGATCTCGTTGCAGAAATAAGGTACAAAGGAAAACAAGATGACTCTGTAATAAGATAGTATGAGGGGAGAACGAATGGGAATGAAAGGGAGGGCTAAAGGGGTTCCAGGTGCAGATGGGCTATCCAGAGTGATATGGGCGTGCTTGGTGGCTGCAGTGGGACCTAAAGGCAGGGCAGTCACTAGATCAGCCGAGAGGAAACAAAAGCCTAGTGGCCAGTGCAGTGACTGATGATCACAGTGGTGATAACAACCAAGTAGTCACCCCTGATGTTTATGAAACCTGTAATAGGTGCTGAGATACATGCTCTACTCAACATATTTTCTAATTCTCACAGAGCTGCTACCATGATTCCCATTTGCAGATGTGGAGAATGAGGCTTAGAATCGTTTGCTCAAGGACATATGGCTAATAAGAGGTGCTTAAGGGATTTGGGTGCTGTTCTCCTTTCTGCTTCATTTCAGGGTGGAGGTTTTCAACCGCTGGGGCTCCACTGCCTCCACCTGAGGGGGCAGGGCTAGCACCTGCTGCCCTTGGGGACGGTGCCAAGGGCTTTCATATTTCTGATGCTTCTCACTGTTGTTCCCACGGCCAGAAACCTTCTCTGCCTTCATCTGCTTGACTCTCTCCTGCTCCTCCTTTAATTTTTGTTTTCTAGGAAGGCTTCTTTGATATTTTCCTCTCCACCTCTGGGGAGATTGTGTACTTTTCCCAACATAGCCCTTGTCATACTCCTGTGTTGCAGTTTCTGTGTCCATAGCCTTCAGCTGAACTGTGAGCTCTGTGAGAGCAGAGGTGGGGGCTGCCTCATTCATTATGGTATCCCCAGTGAAGGAGGGGGCATGGAGGGATGGAAGAAAGAAGAAAAGAAAGGCAAGAAAGAGGCAGGCTTTACATAACAAGAGATTCATCTGATAAATGGCTTTGGCCTTTCAGATTGGGGAGTGATTTTTAGAAGGCTCTTCAGTGCAGAATTCTTGCATCCCTCTCTCTTCCCATACACACATATGGGAAATATATTATTCTTTCCCTTGAACATCAAGCTATCAGGAACCAATAACGAGCTCAGTTCCTGGGTAAAACAACTTATTCCTTCAGAACTTGAGCCACTGTTGTCTGCAGGCGTCTCCTTTCCCTGCCCAGCTGACGTGCGAGCCCCATTGCTCAGAGCCATTGCAGCCAATTTGGTTGATAATCTGCAAATTAAAAATTCAATAAGTAGTTCCCAGAATCATTTTCAAAAGCTGGTACATAGAAATTAACATGTTAATAATAGGTGCACAGTGGGGTGGGTTTTCTGCTGTGGATTCTCATTGCTTTAATTTGGTATTACAAAAAGGCCACGGGATGCATTCCTTTAATTTTGTTGCGCAGAGTGCTTTGGGGGGTGTTTTGTAAGTATCGATGTGGGTAATGATATCACACATGGATTCTGTGGCAACTTAGGTAGGAAATAAATGGGGGTGAGGTAGGACTCATCAGAATTTCCTTTAATAACAAGACCTTACATCTGGGCAGCACTTTTAATCTTTAGCACATTTTCAAATGGATCTTGCATATGCTTCCAACAAGCCTGTGAGACAGCCAGGGACTGACGTTTCTCCCTGCACACGCTTGAGAAGCATATGTCCAGAAGTGCGTGGCCTCACATCAATGACCAGAGGGCGGCAGAAGCGTGATGAGAAGCTGGCTCCCTCCATTCCTAGATGGAGAGCTTTGCTGAGCTCACTGTCGAGCCCTGCAGTGCCAATGGATTCCTACCCAGGCTGCCCTAACAACTCAAGTATAATAACATCAAACCAGAATGCCTGGGCCTAAAAACCACTCCAAGGGCAGCAGAGCTTTGACAGACTGAGGTTCAGATCTCTGCTCCATCCCATGTTAGTTGAGAGACTTCAGACTTTCTAAACTTCAGGTGCCTCATTTAAATGATGGCAGTAATAATAACAACCCCATTGAGTCAAGGTTGGGAGGAAAGCAAAGAGGGTATGTGAGGCAGACCCTTACTTAGTGTGTATCCCAGCATTTGAAATTGAAGATGTGTGCAATAAGGGTCTGGAATGAAAGGTTTGTAAAACAAACTTTAGTCTGCTATCCATATGATAGCCACTGGCCCTATGGGGCTATTTACACTAAATTGATTACACTTAAAATGAAAACTGTAGTTCCTTTGTCTCACTACCCACAGGTAAAGTGTCCAGTAGCCACATGAGGCTAGGGGCTGCCATATTGGGCAGTGTATCTGTAGGGAACACTTCCATCGTTGCAGAAAGTCCAACTTGGCATCACTGCTGTAGGAGAAATGACCTCAGAAACAGACAGGGGAGATGTCACATGAAGTTGAGACTCCATGTGGCCATAGCAGGAGGCCAGCATGAAGACCTGGACCAGTGGGTGCCACTTCCCATTGTGGAACGATGCTGTTTACACTGGGTCTATGCAAATCACGTGGGAGCAGCTGAGGGCGGTGCGCTGAATAGGCCCACTCCAGACATCCTGCTGATAATTGCAGGGAGCACTGCAAACGGTGGGTAATTTCCTCTCAGGTGCCTGTTCTACACGCTAGTTTGGCATGTTTTATTGCCGGCTGGATTTACACTCTGCATTTGCCATAAAAACTGTTTCCAAAAGAAACAAGAAGCGTGGCAAGATAAAAAGCGATATAAAAAGGGTATTTTGTGATTTATTTATGTCAAATTTATGGAAGATGACAGGAGGCATTACAGTTCCAAAATTAGTTGTCACAGCCAGGCTGTAAATCCTGCAGGACAGAAGAATGGGTTGGGAACCGGGACCCCTGGGTCTATGAGGAGCCCAGGGGAAGTCCAGATGAGGCCAGGAATGGCTGAAACCCTCCATAGCACTGGCTCAGCCAGCCATCCGGCTGAGACGCTGACACTGGCTAGCTAATGATTATTGGATGCTTGCTATGTTTTAAGCACATTTCATTTATAATCTCATTTAATTCCCACTAGCTCTATTTTACTGATTTTATAGATGTGGAAACTCAGTACTGGACTCTGCACCAAGAGGCACAGTATATAAAGGATGAAGACAGAATAAGGTGGAGGCTGACTTGAATATACCTGTTGTGTGTTCACTAAAGATTAAAACTCATTCATGGCCCACACATGCTTATTTAGCACCCCTAGATTCTAGATGTAGCACCGAGCACTAGTGGTTTTCACAGGCTGAAAAATGGCCCCTGCCCTCAATGTATTTTAGTTCTAGCAAGTGATTTAAATGATGTTAGACAAAGAAACACAAACGATTGTGATATTAGAACCCTCCCCCCTCCAAATGATGTAGTTTAGATATGTGTGGAGTCTACTAGGACTACAAGGGAATATAGTTTACTTCCAACTAGAGGGCATTGGAGAGCTTCATGAGATGAAGAATAATAGATGGGTCCTGGGCCATCAGAGATGGAGACAAGGATGGGCCAACCAATCTCCCCTTAGCTCCTGATATGAGTTCCCTTATTTTCCCAGGAAATGAGCTGGCAGGACACTAGTCAACCTAGACTGTCTTTTAAATTCCTTGTAGTTGGTTGGGGAGTGGTATCCTCAAGAAGTAAGTGCAAGATGATTAAATATTTTATCCAGTTAAAAACTATAGTTTTAAACAAGAGAAAGACCATTGGAACCCTCTTCCCTCTGGGCCTCCACCAAGCACTCTTCTTTCTGAGCCACTCCTTTCTGCTTTCCTTTAAGAGTCCTTCTTTGTTCTACCCTTACATGGTGGCGTCCTGCCTTCTTCCGCAAAGGCGTCCTCTCCAGCCTTCTTCCTTTCCTATTCTGTACACTGTGCGTGATCTCATCTGCTCATGGGACTCCAGCTCCTAAAGCATTTTCTGATGACTCCCAAATTATAACACCTGCTCTAGCTTCTCTTTTGAGCTCCAGATCCATATATATACCTGTCTATTAAACATTTATAACTGAATAGTCTACAAATACATGGGACTTGCTCAACATGTCCCAAGCAAACTTCTAATTTTGTATTTTCAACCACAGTTAGAAGTCAAAATACCCAGAACCATTCTTGGCCATCCTTTCTCCCTTTTTTAAAAAATCCTTATCTGAGGATATGTTTATTGATATTAGAGAAAGAGGAAGGGAGAGGGAGAGAGAGAGAGAGAGAGAGAGAGACATCAATGTGAGAGAGAAACATCAATCAGTTGCCTCCCATATGCATCCTGACTGAGGATTGAACCTGAAACCTTTTGGTGTTTGGGATGACACTCCAACCAAGTGAGCCACCCTGCCAAGGCCATCCTTTCTCTTGTCATCCCCATCTTACCAGCCACCCAGTGCTGAATATATCTCAAGTCTGCCTCCACTCCTCATCTATGGACTTGGTGATTGGTAGTAGTTGCTCGTATTAGAGGACTGGTAAAGAGCACAGATTCTAGAGATAGAGTGTATGGATTTGAATCCTGGCTCCATAACTCAATTTTCTAATCCTCTCTGTATCATAATTTCCTCATTTGTCAAATTGAAGCAAAACATATACCTACCTCTTGAGTTGTAGTGAGGATTTAATGCATAATAAAACAGTGCCGGGCATACATAAATACTATTTAAGTTTTTGCCATGATAATCGAACATTTATTGTACTGAATATTGTGCTGAGTGATACAGTTGTCTCACAGAATCTCCACTATGGGGGTTTTTGTTCATTCCATTTTGCAGATGAGAAAACTGAGTCTTCCAGAAGGGAAATTAATCATTTGCCCAGAGAGTGAGTGACAAAGCCAGCGTTCAAACTCCTAACTGACTGATACCAAAACTTGTGCCCTTCACCACTATGATTTCTGGGTTTTCCCTGGAAAGGCCTCCTAACCGGCCTCCTGGCTCCTAGCTGTGCCTCCCTGTAACGTCTCCTCCACGGGGCTTCTTGACCCTGTTGTAAAGGACACTTATTTTAAGAAGATTAAGACATCAAAAACTTTAATATTTCCTCCTTGGCTGGCCTCACTCTAGCCTCACTCCAACACTTTGATTGTCTATCTCTTTGGCCAACTTCTCAAGAGTACCCAGGGGTGAACGCAGGAATGCCAGGGCTCATAAATGCAATTATGTGGTTGGTAGGGACTTAACCTTATGGCCACACGTTGATGGACAGGTAAGCTATCTGGAGGGTGCTGGGAAATGTACTGATGCCCCTTTAGGGCCTGAGTCAAGATTCTGCTTCCATGTGGACCCTCCATTCTTCCAGAATTTCCCACCTCTACCAAGGGAAGATATGTCTTATCTCAAATGAACTGTGAGGCTTAACTAATGATTATAAAGGGCTTACAGGTGCTGGAAGACAAAGGCATTACTAAAATACGCATGTAATATAAATCATATGTGGATAAAAAGAGACAAGTAAATTAGATCAGCCAAAGGTCACTCATTTACTCAGCTGGGCACTCTGAAAGTTCATCCAGGGTTGTTTCTTGCCAGGAGTGAATGGATTTGAAAGTAAAGATTTTCAATGGTATTTTGCTCACAAAAGTTTCCTGCAGTGGGTAAAGAATGATAGCGCTCATGGTAATAGCAGTGAGAGAGGCCAGTGAGGGAGAATAATTTGAAAAATGAATGTCTCTTGCTATTTTCCTTTGACGAACCATCATAAAGGATCTTCAGAGTTTAACACTAGGTCCCAGTTTCTCCAGCCTGTGTTTTAGAAACTGATTGATTGTGGTTTTTCAGTAGGTCCCCACCAAGTTTGCATCACAAAATGTGACTTTGCAGTTAGATGGCCCCCATCTGAAAGGCACTGGAGAGGTGCCAATTGCAATTCAAAAATCTCAATTTTCAAATATACCTTGCAGCTTATTCCTGGTGAGAAACACTTTGCCCCCCTCTTGGGCATGCTAAGTGTTGTGCTGGGAAAAAAGGTGGAGAGTGTTCTTTTGAATGAAAGGAAATTTGCAGCTAGGAGCTCAAGACCCTGCAGCTTAAGAGGTCTCCCTCCTTTTAGTGTTTCTTGCTGTGCAGCTTTCCTGTGGGCTCAGGTAGGAGTAGGAGACAACTGATGTGGGCGACGTAAAAGACCCAGACTAATGGCAGTTGTGTTTATCACCTCCTCCACTTGAGCTTCGGTCAAGGTTATAATCTATACATGCAGGTGCCCAGCAGGCCCTATCCTTCCAGTGGACCGAGTTCATGTAGTAACTTCTGGGCAAACAGAAGTCTTGTACTGATGTTTGGAATCGCTCAGAGTCGGACAGACATCTTTCTGGCTAAGAAGACCCAACCCCAAGCTCCAACACCCTGGAGGGATTTGGGAGTTCGGACACCTGGATGGCTTTGAACAATCAGTTGCTTTGAACCTGATGCTCTTACTAGAGAATTGTTTGAGGAAGTCATTCTCCCTCTCTGTGTGAGGTTTCTTCTCTTTGAAATAAAGGTGTTGTCCTGTCAGGTTGGCTGTCATCAAGAAGACAAGAAGCAACAAGTGTTGACGAGGAGGTGGATGTAAGGGGACCCTGGTGCACTGTTGGTGGGATTGAAAATTGGTGTAGCCACTGTGGAAAGCAGTGTGGAGGCTCTGCCAAAAATTAGAATTAAAAATAGAACTACCATACAATTCAGCAATTGCAGTTATGGACATTTATCTGAAGGGAATGCAGACACTAATTCAAAAAGACACATGTGCCCCTGCGCTCACTGCGGCTGTATTTATAATAGCCAGGATGCAGAAGCGACCTAGGTGTTCATACATAGATGAGTAGATAAAGAACATGTGGTAATTAGGTATCCAATGTAATATTACTTGGCCATAGAAAAGAATGAAATCTTGCCATTTACAATAACGTGGATGGACCTAGAGGGCTTTATGCTAAGTGAAATAATTCAGAGAAAGACAAATACTGTATCACTTCACTTATATGTGGAATCTAAAAAACTGCACAAATGAACAAAGAAAACAGACTGATAGATACAGAGAACAGACCGGTCATGCTAGAGGGTTGGGTGATGAGAGGGATGGGCAAAATGGTGAAGGGGATTAAGAAGTACCAACTTAGTTACAACATAAATAAGTCGCAGGGATGTGATGCACAGCACAGGGAATATTATTGACTAATAATATCACATAACTTTGTGTGAAGACAGATAGTTACTAGACCTCCAGTGGTGATCACTTCGTAAGGTATATAAATGTCAAATCACTATGTGGTACACCTGAAACTAATATAATATTGTATGTCAACCATGCTTTAATTAAAAAGAGCCTTGCATCCCAGAATGAAAATAAATAAGTAAAACGAAGGTGTTGAGCCAGGTGACCGCATGATCCTAACATGCTGTGTTCAGGTGACTAGTCTAGGTTCAGTGACCTTCAGCGGTGCTTTGCTTGCACCCACAATATACAACAGAATTTGACAATTGTTGCCAAATGGATATTCAGACTTCTCTAGCCCACTGTATTTTATGCAAGAGACAACTTGCCCCCTTGCTACTTCTGCTCTTATTGGTGTCTTAAAAAGGGAGAGAAGGGCTTGTGAAGATGGACCCATTTGGCCTTCTCAGCAGATTTTCTGTTTGATTTTTTCCCCAGCCCTGTTATCACTGGCCAGAGGGTTTGATTTAGTTAGAAATGGCACCTAACAGTGCAAATGCTCATTATCTTTATTGGTCATGATTCTCGCACCCACTTCTTTGTGCAAAACCCTCAAAACAGCCTATTAGTTAAAGTATTCACTGGGACACCTTTCGGGCTGGTGTCAGTGTGCAGGGAAAAGGAAGATTTGGGAAGAGTCCTGTGCAATGAGCATCTTGTCACTGCATGACAAGCACAGGGGCCTTGTGCTCGGCAGAGAAGCCTTGTGCTCGGCAGAGAAGGGGGACACTCAATGCCTGCCCGAACTGCCACAGTGAAAAAAGCCAGTTCCTGCACCAAGTGGTTGTAAGGCAATAACAGGTGACATGGGAGGGGTGGGAGATAGTGTGTCCAGGTTGTCATGTGTCCGGTTTGTGCTGACATCAGCCACAAGTGTTCTTAAGCTTTCATAGGAAGGTAATGTGGGGGTCCTCAGGGGAGGGGGCCAGTTTCCCCTAATAGGTTATGAAGCTACCATTGACCACTCGGAGAACTTCCTGGTGCCCTGTGATCCCTAATGGCAGCGTAAGGATAAACCGTGTCCTGTACTCCAGCCACAACCCTGGAACCCGCCACAGGTGGGACTGCTGTGCCCCGGGCCTCCAGTTAGGCAACTCTGACCTTCTTTCAGGTTTGGTCAAATTTTGATCAGAGGGGAATTAAATCTCGATTGCTCTTCTGTCATCAGAGCTGCTGCTGTGGCGGCAGATCTTTTATGAAGACGTAGTGCTGATCCGAGATGAAAATAGTAAAATGGAGTAACTACCCCTTCCCTGACATTATTGTTAGCTGCCTGGGATTGTCTTTAGAGCGCTGTCTATAGGAACGACACGCACATCTTTTCAGCCATCTCTTTGCTTTTTCCACTCACATGTAGACTTGGCTAAATGAAACCATAGAGATCCAATTAATGGGACTATGCCTATTTGCTTTCCTGGGTAACTCTAACTGAACGAGAACACCCCCCGACCAGAGGAAGTCATCTAACTACCACTGTTTTGCCACATGCACGTAAGCCCACTAGTCCTTCAGGTTCTTCGGTAACTTGGAAAGACTTACTTTAGTGACACTTAATTTTGTTATCAATTTGGGCAGATTAAGGGGAGCTTGGAGCCTCAGGCACTGTTAACAGTGTGACGGACTCTCACCTGGGTGGAGGTAATGGACCTAATTGAGCATGCTCGTTATACCTTACACACCTGCAGGACACGTCACCCAGTTCAAGGTGATGAGGTTTTCTGCCAGAAATAATGATGATTTTACTCCTTTTTACCTTGTAATCACTTTTATAGGACAAGTACATTATGCTCAGTAGGGCGCCATGTGGGATTTACTTGATTGACCAAGGCCCACCCCTTGGAACTCAAGTAAACTTGTAGGTTTTACTCATTCCTGCCTCTCAAATTAGGAGCTAGAGTTTGCCAGCTCACTCTTACTGGCCAAAGTGGCTGTAATTTTCTTCCTCTTGATGCTCTGAAGAAGGATTTCTTGGTACTGCCTCAGCACTATTGATATTTTAGGCCACATGCTATTTAGGAGGGAAGAGAGTTGTCTTGTAGGATGCTCAGCAGCATCCCTGACCCCTGTGTACTAGATGCCAGCATCATCCCTGCCCCTCCATGGAGTCACAGCTAAATGTCCCCATAGTGCCAAATGTGCCCCGGGGGACAGAAGCGTTATTGCTCTAGAGACATTTTTGACACAAAAGGATGAGAATTTAGGCCTTCATATCGAAAATAGAGGCTGAATCTATCAGGCCACCTTATTGGGAGATTTCAAATCAGTTTTTAAAGGTTAGCCTAGATTGCTACCTGATTCAACTCAGCAGGAAAAATCACACCATGTTGCATGCGAAGTGACTATAATTTATTAGCTCATTAGTCAGGCCTTGAAATAGCCCTTTTGAGCCCTTGCCCCAGCTGACCAAGCTTATGGACTGAGTTGCCTTTTCACAGACTCCAGGTCTCCCCTCTGCTGCTGGGCACTCCACGGAGGAGCTCACTGGGTTTACCGGGGCCTGGTGCCCTTACCCATAAGCAACCTTTACTTGTGCACCTAACCACTCAGCATCTGCTGCTGCCATCACCGTCCAGCTGACATAGAGGTTCTGGTCTTGAATGAGAAGGACGGAGAGGTGCTGACTGGGGAGCTAAGGAGGACGAGGACTGACCTGTGGCACATACCCTGCGTCTTCCACCTTCATGGGAGTGTCTAAGACCTCACAGGGCAGCAAGAGTCACTGTGCTCACTGTTGACATCTTTCCAAATGCTTGAGATGAAGGCAGAGGCAGTGATTTCCCCCCAAGCCACACCGTGCTGGTCGGTCCTTACTGAGGAAACAGGGAGGGCCCTCAGGTACGAATCTTGCTCTGTCTACCATATCTCATCATCACCTTGTCTGGAGTCAAAAGCCACACCAGCCAAATGGCAGAGCTTTTTTTTCTTTCTGGGGTATGTCACACACATTCTAGCACCAGAATAATTGCAGAAATATGCAAGAGGGGCACATTTCATTTTACCTTGGACTTGATGCCTGCACATAATTTGGAGCCTGGACAGCCAATTCAAATATCCTGATGGATTTTTATCTGACCAGGTGTTCACTTTGTGCCCTGCCTAGTTCTCTGTCAGCAAAGAGTTCGTCCTCATGTTGACTCCGTTGAGGAGCGCCATATGGTGGGCAATGCCTTCTCTCCACTGATGCAGTCACATTTGCATTCACTCCCTGATGAGGCAGTAAAGGGGAGACTCCTCTCCTGCACCGAGATCCTTGTGCTTGGAGCAGACCTGAATATGGAGAGACGGAGGCTTCATCTTGTAGTTGTTTTATTTGTAAACAAATCAAGGGTGCTCGCTAAAGTCATTTCTGTGCATACTGAAGTTACAGGGCGTGCTCCAAATTCTTCTCCTTTTGTCCATGTGAATGAACTCTTTGGGGGTAAGTCATATTAGTAAGCGTGCTCTTTAAGAAGTTAGGGCAGCTAGGATTCTGTTTGGCTGTGTCTCCACCAACATTTCTCTGTAGCCCTTTTTGACAGTAAGGGTATATGAATTTGTTTTTATCCTATGTCTGAGTCAATGCTAAAGACAATTCTGTTTCATAAATTCCTTTAAGCACTTTCTAGAAGTAATTTTACTACAGACATTAGAAGAATAAAAACTCTGTTCACTGTTAGCTATTTCCCATTAGCTATACTTTATGTCTATTAGCTATTTTCCATTAGCGATGTTTCCTATAACAAAACATGGGTGCTGGGAGTTGCTTTCACACACATAGGTGTGTATTAATATCTATATAGGGCCATTTATTTGAAAACTGCCCTGCACTTGAGCACAATTGATACCATTAAGGTTAAATGAATTGTCAGAATAGATTACAGTTGGCACATTTAAATTTACTTAAAATGAAGGAGAATATTTAAAAGGTAAAGAAAATTCTGAGTTTTGAATTTGAAAACTCTTGTTTAGGCCCCTAGGTTCATATATATATATATATATATATATATATACACACACATACATATATATATATTTTGGCTATGAATTTGTGGTTGGTCTGAAGTCATGTTATTTGTTTTTAATCTCAACACATCAATTTACAAGTTTATCTTACTGGGATCTTTGGCAAGTTTATAAGGATTTCAGGTTATAGTTTTTCTATAGGTATGCTCATATTTCTATTGTAACTATTACTTTACATACAGTAAAAGTGACCAGTAAGTAAAATGAAAAGTAAGCACAATGATAATTACTGTTAAAATAATCCAATACTTGACATTTAATTCAAACATGAACTGAATGAAGTTAAATCATTTTTTGCTTTTTGGATTCAATTAAACAAGCATTACTTTCCATTTCTCCCAAAGATAACTGTTTCTGAAACTATGGGAAATTGTTGTTGTGTATCTTTCTACTTTTCTTGTTTGCAGCGTCCTTATTTAAATACATACCCAGGAATAGGGTGCTAGCAACTAATTATATCAATTGCAAAACTGCTATAAATTCCAGCCTTGGGACGGGCAGGATAATCGACCTGGACTCAGGTATCCCTTTCTCCTTTTGTCAACACTCCAGATTCTCACCATGTTGGTACCTCATATTCTTCAAAGTCCAAAGGCACTGATTCTACAATTACAGTTATAAGTATCGCCTACAAATAGCTCATTATTTCTTACATATATGCGGATATTTATATAAAAGTGTGCTCCTTTAGTGGACATTTTCACCCTCTATGGCATTTATCACTGCCCCACATTGCTCTGTCTCTCCAATCAGATTGCAAAGGGCACAGGACAGGAGTTTTACTTTCTTTGCTATGAGATGCTCAGGACCTAGAATTGTGCCTGGCATGCTGTAGAGATTTTAAAAATATGGGAGTGAATGAATGAATGAATAAATACATGATAAATCTTGAAGAGCACAATTCAGAACTTATCTGATTCTATCTCTTCTTTAGACAGATAGGGAAATTAGGCTGAGGATGGTTTATTAAATTAAATTTCTATCCATTTCTTTATCACTCAATCCTCTTGTTCATCCATCAAATATTTATTGAATACCTACCACCTACCAAACATATCACTAGCTGATGACAGCACCAGAAAAAAATTAAAAAGACCCTGTCTTAAAGGAGGCCAGTGTTAGGAGGGGGAAACAGACCCAGAAAAGTAGTAACTGTGCGGACATCTTTAGACTTCGGGGAGAAGAGAGAGAAGTTGTGATGTGTGAGTGGAATGGCTAGACAGGAGTCGAAAGCAAGCGATGGTGAGAGTGAAGGTGGCTGTAGGCAGAGGATGAGCCCCTGCCAGGGCTTGGGGGCAGAGAATGACATCAGGGACTCAGGTAATGCAGAACGATGAGCTCATGAAACACATGTGGTCAGGCTGTGGGCCCTGGAGCCAGGGTGCCTGGGTTCAAACCCTGATCCTTCTGTTTTTGAGCTCTGTAGCTTTGGGCAACCTAAACTCTCAATATCTTCAGCTCCTTGTCTGTAAGGTGGAAGTAAGAGAACTTACCTTATATGGTAATCTGGAGCAAAGTTTAAAAGAAATACAATTGTGCATTATATGTAACAGGAGCGTAACAAAAGTTTGGGGCTATGTTTACCATCACTGCAATTAGGAAGTGGTGTGCAAGTCAAAATCCACAAGGTTGGTTAGGCATTTGAATTTTATTGTGTATGTATTGGGCATCCTTGACATGACTGTGTGTCAGGGAGGGAAATGTTAGGATTTTATTTTAGAGAGAAAGACGTCTCAGATCACCAAATAGAGGAAGGCCTTCCAAGAGGAGGGAATGACGGTGAGAGACCTGCTTGGAGGATGGCATTGGGCAATGGCATTGGAAATGGAGAGAAGGCAGAGCCTGTGGAGAGGATTCAGAGGTGGAACAGTATGGATGGGGGAGGGGCCCTCAGGTTTCCAGCATGGACAACTGCTTGCTTAAGTGAGGGCACTAACCAAAAGCTTGGAGATAGGAAAATTGGCATCTTTAGAGATGGCTCAGGGTAGCACATTACAGTGTAGAGCTTTGTTCTTCACAGCGTGCTCCATGGGCAGGCAGCATCGACATCCCCTGGGAGTTTGTTAGAAAGTCAGAATTTCTAGACACTCCCAGCCCCCGACCCCAGATCACCTGAGTCGAAATTTTCCTTTTCACCAGATCCCCAGGCAACATGCGTGCATATTAAAGTGAGAAAAGCACTGGGCCACAGCTGATTTTGCAAAGGACAGCCCCCAGACCAAATCTGTGATTTTGTTTTCAGCCCGTGTGCTAAGAAAGGTTTGCACACTTTTAAATGGTTGAAACAGACATTAGAGGAGGAATAGTGTTTTGTGACACCTAAAAATTATATGAATTCAAATTTCAGTGTCCTTAAGTAAAGTTACACTGGAACATAGCCACCCTCAGTCACGGACACACTTTGTTCTCCACAGCAGGGTTGAGTGGTTGCCACAGCGAATGTCACACCCACTCAGCTGAAGACACTCATGATTTGGCTCTATACAGATTCCTGGCCTCTGAGGTGGAGAGAGTCCCTGGAAGCAAGAAGACCTGGGTGCTGATCCCAGCGCTGTTTTTACCAGCACGTAGTTATTGGTGTCGAGACTCTGTGCCTTGATGTGGCCCACTCATAAAATGATGATGTCCTTTGGACCCCATGGGCTCATACGAATACACGGGGATAACGTACCTCTGGTACTTATCCCAAAGCCTCACACTTGGGAAGCGCTCAGTACATATTGGCCGTTAGTGCTCAAAAATGTTAATAGACGACCACGGGCGTCCTCAAGTCCTTGCTTCCTCCTGCCTGTTTCTCGGGGATCAGATTCCTGTTCAGGCACGTCCGACCCTGCTACCTTTCTGGACATTCACGCTAAGTTACCTTGATTTCTGCCCGTGTCATCTACCTGATTTTAGAGGAGTAATTAGCCGAGTAATAAAGAAAACTACTCCTTTACATCAGTAGTTAGGCCTGTCATGAATAACAATATTAATAACTAATAACCTACAATGTGGCTAGATGCTCGGGAATCATTTATTTTGATATTTTTATGCCACTGTAATGATTTTATTTGTTATTCATTGTAACTCTACTTTCAAGGCATAAATCAATGTTGTTATATATTCTGGGCAGATGCCGTGTGTATTTTCAGAGGTTTCTAGGGTGAAGAATTAACAGTTATTAACAGTAACACAAGCATGGGGTGTTTTGAACAGATTTTAAAAGCATCAATAAAGAAGTCACTGCCACGGGTATTTTTTCCCATTTTGAGAGAAAGCTGCAAATAACCACGCTGGTATTTAATACTTGAGCCTTGATTTGAAATTAAATTGAATGTAGATAAACATATTGGTTATCTCTCAATTGAAGTATAACATTTTCTCAAAAGAAATACACTGTTTCAAAAAGGTGGAATAACCGGTTCTGCCTTTTACCCTGCCTTTTCTTATTAGCTACACTCTGCTGTCTCTTCTAGCAAATACTGATATTCAAAGACGCTTAGTGTGGGGGGCAAGGCAGCAGCAAAACTGAGAGTTTATGTGCCGTTACTTTCTGGCTGTGAATATAATATTTGGGCTGTGGTGTTAAGGAGCAGACAATTTCCTCACATCTTCCGTTATTGCGAACATCTTCTCTTAGTATACTTACCTTAACGGTTAGGAAATAAAGAAATGGACTCAGATTTCTAACAAGTTATAATTATTACAGATAAAACCCCCACAATATTGTCTCTTAATATGAAGCAATCTATTTCTTCACAACATTGTAAAGACAAATATATGTGTTTTCTGTTTATATTCTTATTCTCTATCTTACTTTGCGTTGTTAATCAATAAACATTGTATTTCATAATGGCATCTACTAGAATTATATGAAAGTTATGTAATTACAAAGACTATTTTAAACTTTCATTTAAACTTCTTCAAATTAAACATTATATGTGAGCTTTTTCTAGAACTTAGTTGTAGAACAGTGTGAAAAAAATCTCTAGAATTCTTTTAAATATGAAAGTCTATTACATTTGAATTACAAGTAGTACAAAATTGACCAAAAAGGCTTTAAAATAACCATTGCTTAAAAATATGTATATTTGGTTACTAATATATGCCAGGGGCCAGCCTATTAGTAAATGTGCGATTTCTGTGAAAACTGTGGATATTCCCCCAATATGCATTACTAAACAGCCAAAGCAGAAGAAGTAAGCGTGCGGGTTGTACCACATTTAATTTATTGTGATGAACGCTGTGGAGAGCTCATTTTCCCAAGCCTTTCCTTTCCATCCTAGACATAAAAACAAAGTAAACATTCGATCATGTAAAATTCAGCTTGGTGGAAAAAGGTAACCAGCATCCATATGAAATTCAAACTCAGCTGTGAAGTTGCTTCAAACAGTTAAAAAAGAAAAGCCCTAAATGTAGGGAGTCAGGTGGATAGGTGATGGTGTGGTGGGAAAAAAAGCCAGATTTCAAAAGAAATTGGACTGAATATTTCTTTCTGGGCAGTGTGGTCTTGTGAAAAAACTTTAGTAACAATGAAGGTGCTGTTCTAATTCGAAGGCCTTTTATCATACGAGGTGCCTGGAATACCATTGTATATTTCCACATGTGACAATGTAGCCTTGTATTTTCTTCTTGGCACATAGCTCTTAGAGTTTCCAAATTTGGAAAGTGAAGTTGTTAGACCACTTGAATCCATTATCAAATGGTCACTATTTCTTCTGCTAGTGAGTATCCCATCTGTGGATGTTAGTAATGACATGGTCCTGAAACTGAAACAACAGGTCATACAATACACAATTGCAGGCTTAACTGGAGCAAGCTTTGAACTTTCAGGGAAATGAAATCCTAGCTTCATCGCTGGGGCTATTACTCTATAATTTAATGGTTGCACAATCTTTAATGCATGGTAAAGGCAAGGGGATGATCATTTAAACACCTGCATCTAATACCTGCAGAACTGTGTACTCTGGATGGTTAGAACCAGACCAACACGGTTCCATAACAAAGTTCTCTCTGTTTCTGTGGTGTCACAATACTTTGTTTTGGGTGTCTACTAAGAGGTTTATTCAAAAGGAGCAGCAGGGAGTTATTTAGAAATGCTAGAGAGCCGCATTGCAATTACAGCTACTACGGCTCGTAGCTGACCAAACATGCCTTCGGAAAAGTACCATCATATTTCTTTTATGCTTTTAATGAGTGTATACCCGATCCATTTAGCTTGTGACCTGCTTGGAAAAAGCTCATAAGAGAGTAAAGTATTTTCTTCTAGTTCTGCCTAGTTTCATTTTCTTACTACTGTTGGGAAGAAAGCTGAGATTCAGAAGTCAGACTAAGTCACAGCAAACTTTAATGTCTCCCAGTAGGTAGGCAATAAGGAAGAAGGCAAGGTTGTCTACCCGATCTTCATATAATATGCTGGAATCAGCCGGCCAGCACGGATTTCTGCAGGACGCGGAATCTACACAGATTGTTTTGGTGAAGGGACATTAATGAAGGGGTTACTCACAGAGGTGTGACCATGTGGGGAGAACAAATGGGCAGGTTAGGGCACCAGGACACTGGCCAAAACTGGAAGTCTTCAGAGAGAAGTGACTTATCATGAAGCTTGTCAAGTTTAGGCTTCGGGGTTTCTCACATCAGACAGACAGGCTCCTTCCAAGGCCCTGAGAAGGACCAGAAGTAAATAAAATTCAAAGACACAGGAAGAAAAAAAGGTCAAGTATTTTTAAATAAAATTTCCAAATTTAATTATGCGAGTTGCAGGGTCCATAAAACTCGGATAGCCCAGGGCCAAAGGACAAGAAGAGGACACAGTGCTAGCTGAGCCTGGGAAGACCTGAGGTTACGGTGCCGAGGGACGGGCAGCTGCCCGGTCAGGGGTGAAGCTGCAGACAGGCAGGTACTCCTAGGACAGCAGCCCAGAAGCAGAGAGGAAGTGAACCCTCTCTCACCCTACTTTCTGGTTTCCTGATGATGCTTTGCATTGGCTGAATCCGACAGGAAGCTGGCATGCAAGGAGCCCAGGGGAGGGGCACCCTAAGGTGTAGATTTGAGAAGGGTGGAGAATGGGTTGGAGAGGGGAGGCAAGGGTGGGGAGGCAGAAGAATAACAAGCAAAATAATGAAAAATAAAATCAACGTTGTGACCTGTTTTCTAATACCGATGATTTAAATGCACAGTTCTTTGTTTTGGACTCTCCTTTAGTGACGCCTGTAAATCAGGATTTTTTCCTAATGGTAGATTCTGAGAGGAGTAAAATGCTCTAGATGTTTAAAGCCATACTGCAGACTTGGGTTTGTACAACGGCCTCATTCAGGACAAGTAACAGAACACATAGAATGGCCACGGGCCAGTGGGTCTCGTGTGGTAAATTGGGGTGGGGGAGTGGAAGGAAATGACCACGGCTTGTAAACAGAATTGTTCATGATACAGACACTTTCCAGATGAGAAACGATATTTCAGCCCGAGCTTTTGTTAATACTGTTCAAATATTTACACATATCACTGATGAATGAATATGAATGTTAGACTCCTGAAGCGTTGTCTTGGAGATGAAGGTAATGGGTTTTCTGATAGGGCAGAGGGGAAAGCATTTATTTTTCCTGAATGGGTTCTAGATTGAGACATTGCAATTACTCAAATCAATAAATTGAGGAGGTTAGAGTGGGATCATTAAACTCTGGGTTTTTCACCTAAGCTCTGAGGTGGTTTGTGGGTGACTTTCAGCAGGAGGGGGTCAGCTTCTCGGCTTCCCTGAGTCTATCACCCCATCACTCAATGCAACCTGCTGTTCTTTATTTGGGTTATAGATGTTTTCTTCAGACTCGGTAAAAACCCTGGGATTTACAGGGTGGAATGCATTTTATTTATATATTTTGACCTTTGTTTTAAGAAACAGCGTGTGGTATATCGATGGTCAAGAATCCTTTGGTGATGTGTGGGCCCGTTCCTCCCATTTCTGGGTTATCTGTTCATAAGACTCCCTAGCCTCATTTTATGGCCTTGCTCCTTTATGTTTGTTTTCTAGTAAAAATGCATAGCATGCAGCTCCTTGGAAGGGTTCTGTGTGGGTTTTGCTTGTGCTGTTCCCTCTGCCTGGCACACCCTTCCCGCTTCTAGTCCCTCATCTAACTCCTATTCATTTTGAATCAGACCTGGCATCCCCTAGAGGAAGTTACCCCCGATTCTTTGTGTACCTGTATGTCATCGTCCCTGCATCAGATACTCCATCAAGTCTGTGTGACTGACTGAGCCTGCCTTCTGGACCACAGGGCTTTTGGGGTGGGGGGAAGGGTCTCATTCTTATTAGTGTTCACAGTGTGGGAGGTCTGGCATGTAGCAGGTCATCAGTAAGTATTTGTTGAACTAAACAATTGTATAATTGTAAAAAAAGTTATTTTCTCTAAAGCAGGAAACACTATGTAATCCTCAAGGTAGCTCTAGTGTCCCAGTTAAAACTTAGTCCAATGTGTAAGATTTAATTATCTCTCTCTGATTAATTGGCTTCTGAAATGACTTTTGGATTTTCCCTGTGCTTGGGGTAAAATTAGACCAGTGTCTGCTTTATCACACTAAGCTACCTGAAAGAATAAGTTGTACTTTTTGTTAAGACGGAATTGCTGATTAGGTAATATCTTTTATATGAAGTGGCAGAGAAGGGAACTAACCCTGATTATGACTCTCATGCCAAATGCACAGTAAGGTGACAATGACAATGTCCATTATCACACTGGATCCTCATGCCCACTCTGTCATGCAACGAGAATAAGGATCTTACTGTCATCTTTAGCCAGGAGATATCAAGTAATATTCCCAAGACCACCATTCTGGAGGAAGCGAAATTTGAACCCTAGTCTTCCTGAGTCATGTCCAGTGCTTTTTATCTATTATTCCAAGATGTCTTGCAGCTCTGAGAGCAGCTGCATCACGATCAGGGATTTATTTTAATTTAATTTAATTTTTTTACTTTCATGTGCCCAATGCTTGCTACCTTAGATAGTTTTGTGCCTTCTTGTGCATTGCACAAATGACGGACATCTTCATCAATGTAGTAAGAGTCGGCTTTGGAGGTGGCATTGGAGGAGAAGTCTATAGAAGAGGTGGAGAAGGAAATGCTAGAAATTGATGATATATTCAACGTATAACTTTTCTTAGGGCAAGAAAATAGACTTTTTCTAAGATAAGTTTCTCAGGGAAGATGTATGTCACTATTCTTAAAGATGCATGGAATCTATACCTGTCCAAGAAGTGGATTGGAAACCTACTTTGGGTTTATACCTATGATGAGTCAATTTGCCAATCAAGTGTTCGGGGGTTGAACTATTTCCTATCTGCTTTTCTAAAGTATCTGAGTGTTTTATGCCTTGCTAGCCATCATCCATTTCAGAGGAGAGCACTTTTAAAATGGGGTTCTGCCTCGCCTCAGTCACATTTTTAGTGCATAGTGAAATTCATTTGAATAATGGACTTTATTTTCTATGTGCTTTCAGAATTGTGAGCATGGAAAGAAAACAAGGCAGATATTTAGGGCTGGAAAATGAAAACTATGCATTTGAGTGAGTGATGGCTTGTGGTTGTTTTTACTCCCCTATTTCTGTGGGAACCTTCCAGGGTTTCATTAATGGGGGAAGGGTGGGTCTTGTCCTTAAATCCATATCAGGATTCTGTGACACTACACAATAAGATTCTAGAAAAAAACAAACAAACAAACAAAATATCCTGAGATTTGCAACGTCTAAAGAGGCTGGGGAAAACGGATTCCATTTACTTAAAATGGTAGGAAGTTTATTTACTGGATTAAGGGTGAAGTATGATGATAACAGATGGAATGAGTGGTCACGTGACATATTTAAATAGTCTAAGGATAACCTCAATGTCCTGGTCAATGTTCCTTCTCTCGATTAATGCCAGTGCTAATTAACTGGCACAAGTGTTTCTAGCCATATGGGGGATGTTGCTGAAAACCGGCTGGCAGCCTATGTCCAGCCACTACCTGTACGTAATTTAATGCTTTGCTGGGTGCTTTGGGACTTCCATAATGGAGCAGCCCGGCACAGAGAGAGCCAGCAGTTGCAAGTGTCACGATGTTTTCCTTGTGTCTTTTGTGCACCTCATTCCCAACGTGGTTGAAAAAAAGGAAATTGTGTTGACTTTTTGTGGAATAAAGGAAGCTGTTCTTGGTTCCCATCTGTACAAGGGCACCTTGAGCTTCTGAGTGGTCTGTTAATTGATCTTTATTCTGATCTTCTACTAGTGGACAGGCGAATCAGAAGTGATTTTCATGGAACCAGGGCTGTGCCAGTCAGCTATCTGTTTGCCTTATGACCTGAAATATGAAGGGAAGAACTAGTTTATGCCAATAGAGAGTAATGTGATCTGGGAGATAGGTTTTAAGTTCATATCTAGCTATGATTCTGAAGGAAGCGAGTGTGCTAGGGGAAAGCGTGCTGGATTTGGGGTCTGTTAATTTGAGGAAGAATATGACTCATGTTGGTCACCAGTCCTTTGTCCCTTGGTCCTCCCAAGGGCTGGCATGGGAATCAGAAGCTTTAGCTCCAACAATGTCTATCAGTCTTCTCCAAACCAACTCATATAAGTATAAA
Source organism: Macrotus californicus (assembly GCA_007922815.1). Classification (NCBI taxonomy): domain Eukaryota; kingdom Metazoa; phylum Chordata; class Mammalia; order Chiroptera; family Phyllostomidae; genus Macrotus; species Macrotus californicus. The sequence goes on from VMDR010004933.1 coordinate 44,081, forward strand.
AAAGAAAATAAAATAGAAAGAAATTTGTGAAAAGTGAACAAAAACAAAATGGAAATTGAGATAGGATAACTCTATAATTCATCAAAATGAAACACCTAAAAGTGAAGAGAGGAGTTCATGATAATCATCATGGACCACAGGCATAAAGAGGGGCTCTGCTGAAGGGCAGTGCACTCACTCTGCAAAGTGACTTCGAGACAAGCCCCGTGGAGCTCCCTATTTCACCTGGATTTCCGCCCCACAGGGCCCACACAGAGACTCTGAAGCCTCCATTGTCTTGGGAAAGGGCATTGTGGGGCCTCTCTGAACCTCCGTTAGCTATAAAATAGGGAGGTAGTACGTGCTTCTCAAAACTGTAGAAGGCATTAAAAGAGATGTGTGTAAAGCATCTATAACAGCGTGTGTCACATAGGACTTGCTCCTTAGTAACTGTCTTTGGTCCTCCTGCTTCCTCCCTCTGCCTGCCTCCCTTCCCATATGAACAACTGTATTATATCCAAAGCATCAATATCCATTTTTAAAGGAAGGGACCATGGTTTTAGGTTCCCTATGTAATTAGCAACAGTGTTTTATTAATCACTTATCCTGACAGGTGGTGCCTGGGACAGAGTGGTGCTCGGCAAACATTGGTCTGATGGATGACTGAATTGAAGAGGGAAAGAACAGCCATTGTCCCACAGCAGAGGGTTTTCAGGCAGAGCAGAGTGTGGCAGTGCTCTTGGCTGATAAGAACTGAGGAAGCACAAGAACCATAGAGTGGTCTTTTCCAAATGGAAATTTAGGCTGAGTGGCAATAAAAGAAGGTTCTTCACAAAGATTTGTCATAACCAAAGAAGAACCGGGCCCTTCTGGCTCCACATGGCTCCCCAGTTCCTGCTGCATTTCTGAGATAAAGAGGAAGCAAATATGGAGGCCGGTGCGGTGGAGAGGGAGAAACATGTCATTTCCCTAGTGCCTCCTGACTGCCTCCCACACTGGCAGTTAGGTAGCTCCTCTCTACCAGGCTGATGTACCAGGCTGCCACACACCTGGTGTGCAGTGGATAGAGCCAGGAACCCGAGAATGTCAGCCCTTCTGGTGGATCTGAGAGGTGCTACAGCTCTGCCTGTAATGTCTGTGAAATCTGATGGGCCAAGCCTTGACTTAGTGGCTTTTGTTTTCTGCCTGCACCAAGAGATTATAAGCAAGCTTTGGGGAATGGGGCATGAGTAGATCTTCTCGAGCAGGCCATGGATGGGATCTCAGCCATGGAGCAGAGTGTGGGTCTAGAGTTCCACTACCTGGGTTCCAATCCCAGCTCCACTAATTAACAGTAGTGCGACCTTGGACAGACTGATCAAATTCTGCCTTCAGTGTTCCATTTGTTAAAAACAGTGATAATAATGATGTCTGTTTTTCAGGATTATTTTAAAAGTAAAATTAGATCATCTACATAAAGCCTTTGGCACAGCACTTAGCACTTAGTAGGCACACTATAATGATCGACTGCCATTTTTCACATCAGTACCAGCAGAATCGTCGATGTCGTCATTAATGGGTTCTGAACCTGACCCTTCATTATGCCACATTCTCGCAAGGTGACTGTACCCAGTTAGCCGGCACCAGGGAACCTCCAGGGGGGAAAAGCAGATATTGTAAGACAGGGAATTGTCACATCAAGTATATTACATGCTTCAGCAGCCAGGGGCTGATTAGTACAAATCGAATTTCGCACTAACCTGCCGGAGGCAGAGTGCACGATTGGGCTCTGTGGGTCCAGTCTGATTGTTATAAGGAGGTATTTACATGAGAGGTGCCATGTAACTATTCAAAAATACTTTGTAATGGTTAGCAATAGAGCGAAATGCATGCATATGTACATACATATATTTAAACATTTTTTTTTAAGCTTCCCCACCAGGAAAGAAATATATACACCTGAAAACTATCTCAGACTTGAAGCTTGAAGTCCAGAATCTGCCCTAGGGGGAACACCAAAAAGATCAGAAAAAGAACCAATTCTCCAGCCTTTGGGAGCAGGTTCTGTTCTGTCCTCTTTCCCTTCTTGCACTATATCTTTGTGGCTCCTCCTGCTAATATTATTCTACTGTCAAGTTCCTGGCACAGCAGAGTAGGAAAGAATTTTCTGTGCTTTGAGCTTGAGCTGGGCATTGGGAAACCCTCCTGCCCTGGATTTGTAGCTGCACGATGTCATTCTTCAAGCAGAAGCCACACTGCCCCCCGAGCCCAGTGTTTTGGCCATTGTTAGAGCCAGCCCTGCTTTGGCTCGTGAGGGGCTCTGTTTGATGTGGAAGAAAAGTGAGCTTCTCCTTTGTGCCTCCATCCGCAGCTCCCTGCAGATGAAAATAGAACCTGCTTTCATCTCGCTGGGCCTGACCAAGAGATATCTCCCAGACTGCAAGTCAGCATTTACCCACACGATTGTTTGGCAAAATCTATTTTTAAAAGTCCATAAATTCTACTGGTAGACAAAATGCATACTCTTTCTTGGGGGGAATGGGAGAGAATAGATATGCCCCATGATGCACTGTTAAGTCGCGAGGTGAGAGGCGTTCGCACCTCTCTTCACCCACTCTGTCTGGAAGCGCAGCATCCTAAAGATATCCATGCCAAGTTGTGATGCGGAGGGAGTCGCTTCGGCCCCCGGAGGAGGGAGGGTTTGGCCTGTCAATCTGTTACCGCCTCCAGCTGTTCTGGGTTGTGCCAGTTCTGCCTCTCCAGCCGTTTGTGACTCACATCTGCAGGTCACATGAGGCTGACCGTCATGACATGTGCGTCACCGGCATTGGAAATACAAACTCAGTAATCAGGTTACACTTCTTTTGGTGCGTTGTTCCTCTTTCTGTGCAGTGGGAGCAGATTAGGAAGGCTTGGTGAGAGCCTTATTAGTCAGGAGTCTTAAAAAAAACCAACTGGGGGACTTGGGGACAATTAAAGGACCCAGATTGACGTAGAGATATAAAAGGCAGGCTTTGTGTCTACCTCAGGAGTATGTCCTGAGCTTCCCTAACTCTGCTTTTGCTGACGTTGTCCTTCCTGCTAGGACCACCCTTTCCTCCACTCTGTCCCCAACTGTCCTCTCATGGCCTCCCCCTTTTCTTCCTCTCAAAATTCTATTGTAATGACTGCCTTTTCCAGTCACTTGCCTGCTCATCAGAGATTATTTTAAGGCATTTTTTTACATTGCTTTACTGAGCTGCTCTTCAACTTTTCTGCAGCGATTTTTGTCTCTTGTGTTTGCGGCTAGATTATAAATTACTTGGAGGACAGGTAATATCCTATACGTCTTTGCTGTGTATCAACAGTGTATGTGTGTGCATGTTCATTTTCCTTTCTATTAATATTTTAATAAGTGTAATTCATTTTTACCATCTACAGCTATGCATAGAGATAAACAAAAATAAATTTAATGTAATTGAAATCTCACATCTTAAAATGGTAATCATTGTTGACTTTAAGTGTATAACTTCTAATATATATATTTTTAATCACTCTATCTGGTGATGGAGAGACAGACTCTGGTGAGGGGGGACAGATCAATGTGTTTTATGCATATTAACCCTTGAATCCTAAGAATAAACCTAGGGAGTATGTGCAATGATTATATTTGTTTTAAATATGAAGAAACTGAGACTCAGAGCTGTGGACTGACTTGCCTGGGGTCATATGAGTGATACATGATAGAACATGATATATGCAGTGTTTTGTAATTTACTTTTTTTTCACTTGACTACATGGTAGTCTATTCATTTATTTAACAAGTATGTATTAAGTACCTGGTGTGTGTGGTACATAGTGTAGGGGAATTTTGCATAGAATAGAATTAGCCTCTGCTCTCATGGAGTGGGAAGAAGCCAATTGAAAAATCAAATACACGTGATCTATGCTTGGTGATAGGACAAGTTCAGGGTACTATGGAGGCATATGGCAACATCTAACCTAATCTGAAAGTGGTACATATATTTACTTATCATTATTGCTCATGACTGCATTATCTCAAAAAAACCTTTGATTTTAGAATAGTTTTACATTTATGAAAAAATTATAATGATAGATCAGAGGATCTCCATATACCTCATACCCAGTTTCACCTAATTTAATATCTAATGTTACTGTGGCACATTGTCACAACTAATGAGCCAATATAGATATGCTACTGTTAACTAAACTCCATACTTTAATCAGATTTTATTAGTTTTCTACCCAAATATCCTTTTTCCATTCGAGGATCCCATCCAGGACCCCCCCCCCCCATTACATTTACTCGTCATGTCCTCTTGGGCTCCTCTAGGCTGTGACAGTTTCTCACACTTTCCTCGTTTTTGATGATTTGACAGTTAGGAGTACTCGTCAGGAATTTTATAAAATAAGCCTCAATTGGGATTTTTCTGATGCTTCTCTTGCGATCAGACAGGCTTATGGATTTGGGGAGAAAGCCCGCAGAGGTGAGGTGCCATCCTCCACACAGCGGGTCAAGAGCACGGGCTGTCAACATGCACTGTGATGAGGTTAACCTTGACCACCTGGCGACGGCCTGCCTGTCAGATTTCTCCCTCCCCCACATTTCATACTGTACTCTTTAGAGACAAGTCATTAAGCATAGTCCACACTTAAGAGGTGGGAAGTTAGGTTCTACTGCCCTGAGCAGAAAGCCTGATTGCCTTTGCGTGCTGCACGAACATCCATAGCCGATGTCCCCAACCCCCTCTCGAGAGACATTGAGGTTTTCCCACTCGCATCAGCTGCTAAAGCAATGCCACATGATAGCCTTGATAAATGTCCTTTAACCCCTCAAACTATTTTCTTTAGCATAAACTCCTCTATATAAATTTGGGTCAAAGGGTAGGCATTTTCAAAAGACTTTCAAGTTGTATTTGTAAATTACTTTCTAGAGAGGTAATCCGTATTTACAGTGCGGAGTGCTGGCTTCATTAAACTAGCAGTGCTACGTATAAGTACTCTCATTCACTGATGAGTTGATAAGCAGAGAATTTAAGAATTAATAGAAGAATATAGAGTCAAAGTCTTATTTTGACTAAGAAATCATAACCACTTCTTTATTGTATTTATTTTTTTAAGATTTTATTTATTTTTTTAGAGAGAGGGGAAGGGAGGGAGAAAGAGAGGAAGAGAAACATTAATTAATGCGTGGTTGCCTCTTGCTTGCCCCCCGACTGGGGACCTGCCTCGCAACCCAGGCATGTGCCTTGACTGGGAATTGAACCTGTGACCCTCTGGTTTGCAGGCTGGCACTCAATCCACTGAGCTACACCAGCCAGGGCCACTTCTTTATTTTATAAGGGACAAACTCAAGTTGACTAAAATGTTAATTCAATGGGTATCTGCTAGACCATGATCTGGATAGAGAAATAGTTCCTACTCCCAAGGTTATTTCAGTTTAGCGATGAAAACAACATAAAAAAGCTCAAATTATTCCTTCACCTCAAGTAATACCTACAATTCAAATTGCCCCGACATTTATTCCATTAAAAATTCACAAAACACCTCGTTAGACTGTCTACATGACTTTTCATGAGGAAAAAAAATGGTGAAGATTAGTTGAAATATTTCTGTAGTGCTAAAATTTATTTAACATGAAATTTAGAGGCCTACATAGATGGAGAGGTTATTGGTGCATGAAGGAGCCTACACTCCAAACAGAAATTGTTTATGTAAATATTGGACTCTGAACAGACCTTCACTGAGGAAACCTGCCATTGTGAGTTCACAGATGCCAAGTGGGAGGTGATTATGAAAGAATTATGAATTCCAACATGTAGTGTTATGTGCACCTAAGTTTAGATCCCCAAATGGACCAGTTTAGTAATACTAAGTGTATCTGAGCTAAATTGGATATTGTGAAAACAGCCACAGAGATTCGGTAAGTGTGGAAGAGAATTTTAAATAAATAACAGTAATGTGGGCATTTCAAAAGACTGAGGCTTTGGTCCTCAACCCTATATTTATTTAGGATGATCTTAAGGTACTATATCTGGATTGGTTACCAGAGAATAAGAAAAACACATTTCTGAGAGTATTAACAGCAAAATCTACTGGCTCTGTTGAATCTGAACAAGGAGAATTGATAAGAAATTGGGAATCATTTCGTTACGATCAAAATCTAAATGTTGATATGAACTCCTTCCGCAGAGGGACATTTTTAGCTGCTCTTCAGGGAACTCAATTACTTACCCCTCTCAGTGCTCATCAGCGCCTTGTTATGCCATGGAGCTCGGAGCCGTTGTCGATGGCACCGTTTTAGAACACGCTTGGGTCGGAAGGGAAAGGGGTGGAATTTGAAAATCATTTGATTGAGGTAAAAGATCCATGAGATGATCCTTCTCCTTCTTCTTCTTCCGCCTTTGCCTTTTGGAAATCCAGTTTTCTGCAAGGCAAAAGCTATATGTGCTCATATAGCATGTGGTGTTCTTGGGTTGTTGATATTAAGAGTTAAAATTTTTGCCCAGCTTATGGTAGGAAGGACAGAGAACTCTGGCCATTCTCTGAAACAATGGCAGTTTTCTAGTCACCAAGGCCAGTCAAAATCATTCGTCGTTGTACTGGTAAGCAGGAAAGGGAAAGACATTATGCTTCCTCTCCGTAATGTAATTGTGGTGGTGGTCAGCATTGTAGCTTGGATTCATGCAATGCGTTTCTTTAGTGACAATGCCTAGTATGTATCCAGGGAAATAGTACCTGAAAGGATGGATGAATATGAAAGCCCACTTAGTGGTGACACTGTGCCCTAGGACTGTACATGGCCCCCATAAAGCGGGAATGGTCTTGTATCAGAATTCCTGCTCCCAAAGCAGCACTAGGTGCCCTCTGACATAGAAATCTGTCACCACAGCCATTCTCCTTTCTGAAACGAGAATGTGTGAAGTGAAGTGGAATATATATTCTATCTGTGAGCTTTATAAATCCCTGCAGGGACAAGGTTAAGGGTGGGTCATTATTGCCATTTTAGAAGGTAATCTTGAAGTTCTTTGTTTATATCAGTGGCTCATCTGACCAATTGGGTGGGTGTCACGCTCCAATCTGTACATGGTATTTTTTACTTCTCTTACAAAGTGGTGTGGATGAGTTAATTCATTTTAGACCCAAGGCATTGAAAAAAGTCTATTTTCCATGATTTAGAGTTCTGTTTTTACCAAGGTCTCTGTTTAACAAACAATGATTTTATGAGACATTCTAGCTGAAGCTACAGTTTAGACTATAATTTGGAGACACTGTATCTGGGCCTTTACAGATTATCTATTTCATACTGAGCTAAATTGTGTTCTAGAGTCTAGAGAGGAATAATCTTACTCCGGGGCTTTTGAGTAGCAAGCAACCAATCTGAATCTGGAATGGATGTTACAGGCTCACTCTTCGTGAGGCCTGTGTCTAGTTTGTGAAATAGCCCATAAAGCAAGACAATTCCACGAACTCACTGGAAAAAAAAAAACAAAACAAGAGCAACACCACCACCAACACACTCATACTTATGAAAAAAATCACATGGATTAATTGAGTTGAATAATTTCCTCTTTGTTAAAGTCATCTGGTTTCATGTTGCTGTTACTACTGACCATACAATTACTATTCATATGATATTATCGTAAGCATGTAGGTTAAGTGAAGATTAGGTGTTTCTCTTTTATTTGTTTTCAGCGTGAGAACAGGAGCTATAGTATATTCTCAAATGGAAATCTAGAGTATGCTTTATCCTGTCCTCCCTCCTTTGACAATTGCCTTCTGAGGTCACCTGAGACATTTCAACTCATTTTTTTAAAGACTTAAATGAAATGTCACCTCCTTCTGGAGGTTTCCTTGAGGCTAATGGAAGTATTGGCACTTTCTCTGCCATGTTCCATGTAGAACTTCCCATAGTCCTCTGTTATAAGATGGAATTTGTTACATTGTTGCAATTATTTATTACATGCCACTTGCAATCCTCAAGGCAGAAATGGTATTCTTTCATCTCTGTGGATAAACGGAGGAGTACATGGCAAAAGTAGGCATTTAACATGTGTTTGTTAAATTGATTCCCGAGTGAAGAGAAACTCCCCCCCCACACAATTTTTATAGGTTCTGGTAAATCACTAATTGCAATTTAGAAATTTGGACCAATAAAGGGAAGCTTGAAAACTCAGGAGTTCTAGGAAAGATTTAGGGATGTAAAAGGATGTAATTTCAAATGCATAGAATTATATGCAGATTGAGACCACTTCCAAGTGTGGGAAGGTGAGAGGAGATAATTTAAATTAATGAGAGTGCTTTTTCCCCCCCTTGTTGTTAAGAGGTTGCTATTTTTAAAAAAAGATCAGATTTTGAAGGTTCTTATTCTGCTCTTTCCTTTACTACTTATGTGTCTTTGAAGCTCAGGGTTTTCATAGGTAAAGCTAGAGTAATACCAGCTTCTTTTAGAGTTGTTGTGAGAGTTAAATTATAGTGTTGTATGTAAAGTTCCCAACATTAGTGACTGCACATGGTTGGTTAATGATAGACAATTATCAGTGTGGAAGTGAGGCTTGTGGCATTTATTCATGAGCTACCCCCAATCCTTTCCCTCGGTCTAGTTTTAGAATGGGTAGAGCTTCGTTTCCCAGGGGGCGTTTCCAGGTAGAGCAAAAACAGCACAATCTCTGAGAGTCCTACCACCATAGAATCCTGGGACAATGATAATTGTTGAAATGTGCTTAGAATAGATGAGGAGAGTGTATAGAAATTAAAAAAAAATGTTGTTACTTTTTCAATATTCTTTGACCTAGAGGGCAATAAGGGGAGGCACACATTTCTGAGGATGCTCATTGTGTTTATACATCATTTTTGCCCATCTGTCAATGAATTAGTCTTTAATTTAGGCTGAGCCATTTCAAAACAAACATATTTTGAAACAGCACAGAAGAAATGTCATTACAGATTTTAATATGTTTACTATTCTTTATTTTGAGGGATTTTGATATGCAAAATTCCTATTGAAATGCAGAGGATGTTGTCACCATTGATTTGAGGACTAAAAATAAGATGTAGCCATGTTCTTCTCCCTCCTACCCCCCACCCTCCCTTATTTGAGTAATTGTATGGTACGGAGCTAAATGACAAGGAAAATAGAATTCTGAAAAGCAACACAGAGTAAGCTGTCCTGGCTGGGCAATCATCACGATGGACCCCATCCAGCCTAAAATAGCCTTGACGAGCTTCTGAGCAAGAGCAGCTGTGGAGGCTTCTCTCTGACTCCCAGGGGTCACCCACGGGGGCAGCCACAGGATGCCTTCTAGCTGCCAAAGGCTGACCTTTGCTGGGCAGCAGACACACTGTCTCCTCACAGCTCTTACTTCTTCTACGTGGAAACGATGTCCTAGAAGCTGGAAGGAAGGTTCACATCCCAGACATTGTCTCTCGCCACCTCTCTGGCCTTTGTTTCTAACCCTCTTGCTCTAACCTCCTTTTTTCTGTGTGATCCCTCCCCAATGCAAAGGGTCATGACAGTACCACTCCCCAATGTGTCCTGTACTTCTTTGCCTCTTACACTGACATTTTTGTTTCATCGTTCATGCATTTTACTCACGACATCTGCAAGGAGGTCTTCTTTGTCATCCTTAGTCACTTTCTCTTCTCTGCACCCTTAACATTGTACATTTTAATCGGTCTTTTAGAGTGTGTTTTTCTGACTCTACGGCAAGCTCCTTGAAGGCATGTCTTATTTGTCATTGCATCCTCCAGTGAGTACCTAGCATAACATATGACATGTGCTAAGTGTGTAATAATTTAATACAAGAATGAATAAATGAATGAACTAGAGAGTTGCTGGACCAGGAAAAGATGTGAATTTTTCTTTTTAAATGAAGACATATCAGTGGGTGCCTCTACCTTCCAAGGAGGGACTTTTCATGGTTCCACAGACTTTCTTTAACATTCTTACTCAAGAAACTCAAAGATGCTAAAATTAAGTCCAAGATGAGAATGAGATGCATTTAGCAGACATCTTTTCTTTTCTTCTTTTTTAAAAAAATTGCTATTCTTTTCTGTCTCTGCATAGCTCTTCTACTTCCCCAGTTCACTTATTTGTATAACCTCGCTGGAGCCTTGACTCTGGATCTCATAGGACCCATTTTGGCCGCTCTGAGACTCCCATGGGCCACAACAGCACTAGATAGTTTCTTTTGGACCTACCTCCAAGCCCAGTTGTGCTTATGCATATTATTCTGACTTAGCAAAGTTCTATTGAAATGAATGGAATATTTGTCAAAGCACTTCCTTTTGGGACACTGTGAAAAGGGGCCGATCCCAAATAATGAGAAGTTGTATAATTGAATGGACTGTGATGATGAGGCAGAAAATATTACTACACAAGAGCTCTGCTCTTCCTCCCAGGGAGAGAGACAGAGAGATCACTTCTGTCCCTGGTAGAAAGCTATTAACTTTTTATGATTGGCAGGGTATAGAGTGGGAGAGTAATATCCAATAAGTGAATTTCTGCTCAATAATGAGATAGTTGACAGTACTGTCTTACCTTTCTGGAAGAAGTAGACCTGTTGAAGACATGCAGAAATTTACCTTATTTTAGTAGACAAAGGGGAGAACCAGTAGAGTTTATTTAATTTTTTATTTTTCCAGTGAAAAAAATAGGGAAATTGTGGGCTGAGAACTGGGACTCTTGGGTATGACCCACAATTCTACCTCTGGTTTAGTTCCAAGTTTTACTTTGGGCCAAAACAGTGGAACTTTCTGACCCAAATTCCTGGTTCAAAATGGGATCGGCAGCATTTTGGAATGCATCATTATATGTTGCATGAGTTCCCTATTTCCATGGGAAATAAATGAAAGATGAATTTCATTTGTGAGACTACCATAGAGGCAGAAAAAAGGGGACAAATTAGTAGAAATGACATAGGGACCTTGGGGAAATTGTAACCTTACAGTATTTCCTGTCTTCTCTTTTCCATGCGAAAAAGATATAATTGAAACACTTGTACCATTTTGTGGATTAAGCTTGTGGTTGTTGCTGTGGCAACTGTCCTCTGTGTTACCATTTCTGGTCTCTGGTCTTCTTAGTGATTTTGCACAAAGTGGCCTCTAATTCTTGGGTTTTATCAAGAAATCTATGCTTTAGATGTCAAGTAAATGCAGGAGCTGGTGCTTTTCCCTATTCTGAAAGCCTGTGTCTTTCTTGTTTTTGTGTGTTTACCCTGCTTGATTCCTGCTGCTGCTTCCCATGTCCGACTGATCACTATCCTCCAGGCCTTCGAGTCAGTAGAGCAGAACCCAGAACCAGACTGCCTGGCTCATATTTCGGCTCCCTAACATGTCTGTGCAAATTGGACTAATTAAAGGACCTACATGATAAGGGTGTTTTGGGGGTGAGACGTGTTATGGAAATGACTTAACTACATTTAACACATAGGGGGTACTCAATATGTGCTAGCTTTTGTTATTGGCTCTTGAATTCATTTTAGTGAATCAGTTGTATCTAAAGGATTTGTGATGATATTAACTTATTTAAATTAAATAAAATCAATTAATTTTTTTCTGGATGTGGGTATGAATTATGTACTAATGTTAATACTTAATATTCACGAAATTAAACAGAAAAGGTTTTACACTGAAAAGCTTTTACATTTTCAGAAAACAATCTGTTTGCTT